>CABHPP010119348.1:0-26355 GCA_902168425.1 Peromyscus attwateri | reverse complement strand
AAAAATTTAATTTAAAACAACTATTCTTACCTAAGATGATAAAGCTATATTAATACATGAGAAAAGTATAAAAAGACAGGTTAATTTAAAACTATTCCCTGTCCCTGACTTTATATTGTTATTGTGCATAATCAAAAACCAATAACGGTAAGAAATGTAGGATTCTAAGAAACAAGAAGTACTGCCCACTACTGGTTTTATTTATTTATTTATTTGTTTGTTTGTTTGTTTGTTTGTTTATTTATTTATTTATGGGTTATTTGTGGGTAATTTATTTATAGGTTATTTATTTATTTATTTATTTATTTATTTATTTGTAGGTCTATGGATTGGGACCAAGGAGGGGAGCAGAACTGATTGGAGTGTTTTACTTATTATTAAATTACTACTTATTTACTTATTATTAAATGTATTGATTCAATTAAAACTATCGTCTTCAAAACATTTTACAATTCTCATACGACTTGTGGATTTGTTCTCTTTTTCCAACCAATTCAACTGTCAGAATTTAGGCTCTTGGCTTTTACATCAGTACAGACAGATAAAAGCTTTGAAATCGTCAGCGTTTCCCTGGAGGGAAGAGTGTTTCAAAAGCCACCTCTGAGCCACATGCTCTTTCCTCGTTGTCTCCAGAATACTTTGGTTTGTAGACAGGGGCTGTGACGTGCCAGGTGGTGCTAGCTCATCATGAGGACACGTTTGTAAACCCCCTGTGCTGTGTAGATCCAAACAGGAAACAGAAAACACGCTACACCTTGGAGGAATTCCAGGCTGGGACCTTATCCTTAACCCAGAGGCTATTGGTTGCTCCAGACTCCTGACCTGGAAGGCACCCTGGGATTCAGCTGGACAAAGGGAAATCAGGGAGGCTGAGAGTAGGCAGGCATAGACTGTGGAACACTTACAGGCAGAAGGAAAAAATGTACACACCTAAGATTGGAAGTGAGGATGCCTTAGTGGTACAGGAAATGCCTCGAATGTAGGACACTCTAGGTTTGATCTCCAAAAATATCAAAAGTGATAAAATAAAAATAAACCATTTGGATATGCCTTTTTTGTGAGGCCAACTGTCGTAGACCAACCTTCTGTTTTATACGTGTCTACTCTCCCTTACCTCAGCATATACGGAAACATAAAAGTGCCTCAAATGTGCACCCATCTCAGGAGAGGGACATTTAGTTTACTGACTCATCTATTTATTAAAAAGAGTATATATTTTATGCAACAAATTTGTAAAGAATTGGCGAACAAAGTTCATGAGCCTGTGTGCCTCTAAGACATCTCTAGCCATTCCTGCAAAACAAAGAATTTCAGTGAACCAGAGACAGGTTCACGGACAGAAGAAAATCACCCTTACAGGCAGCATCACCACAGTAGAGTGAACAGCACCTGCCAGGTGAGCAAGTGTCAGTCATTTACAGTAGGAGACGCTGACCCTCTGAAGAGCAGTTTCAATTTTATGCCCTTTTAAAAAAGAGGTTATATGAGTTATAACTGTTCGGTCCCTGAGAAACACAGCACTGGGCACGGAAAACCGCCCTAAAGCCCTGTACAGGTGACGTTTGCTGGGTCAGTGCTCGGGGACAGTAATCCAGGGTCACTGGCCCAGGGAAGCCGGCTGACAGGGATGTCTTCTCAGGCCAGCAGTGACCACTGCCATTACCACAGGCAGAACACAGTGGAACTGCCCTCCTCCCCCTGAGCTGAACAATCACAAAAGAAAAGATGTCTCCCCTCATCTGTTTATCCACTCACATCAATCAGGGGCTTCACAAGGTAGGTACTGATGGAGGATTTGTTCTTTAATCTCCTGAATAGCATGTCTTCCCAAAGTGCTCAGAAAATGCATTAAACAACAGAATCAATTATAACAAGTGGATCAAGCAGGAGCATTTCCGAGTTTTCAAATAAGGGTCTGAAGAGAAAGGCATGTAAATCAAAGTCAGTTCACCCGTCCAAAGGTGTCTACTGACAGGATCACTGAACACACTGAAACTGGCTGGTGAAACTGACAAAGCCCCACAGTTTAGGTGGAGGCCAATGCGACTTGAAAAGCTGTAAATAGAATTTTAATAGACCTTAAAGACAGCAGCCGGAGAACGCATAAGGGAGGATTAAAGATGGCTGGCTGTCATGCAAAAGGCACCTCCCCGGATCCCTCCCAGAGGAGCAGGTTAGCACACTGTGGACACAGGCTCACTCCAGCCTGCCCGGGACACTGCTGTCACAAGCCTCCCAGAGCTGCTTCTCCTGCCTCGGGAGCCTCTAAAAGGCTGGAATAAACCACAACCAAACCGTCCGATGTTTTTCTGTGCTGGAGACCATGATGGCCCAGCAGACAAGCCTGCACGACCTGGCTGGACTCAACCCACATGTTCTCTCCCTTTGCCACGCACTTTCCTGGTTTTTAAAACATCATGCCTGCCCACTGTGTACCCTGCTGCCCACTCTGTTCCCTGCACATGGCCGCTTTAGCTCCACTATAGTGGTATTCTATTTGTACTGAAATGTGATTTTATTTGTATGTTAATAAATAAAGTTGCCTAGGGGTCAGAGCTATTAGCAAGCCATAGCGAAAGCCAGGGCGGTGGTGGTGCACGCCTTTAATCCCAGCACTTGGTAAGCAGAACTAGGTAGATCTCTGTGTGTTCAAGGATACAGCCAGCATTGGAGACACACGCCCTTAATCTCAATACCAACCATAGAAGATTTGGGAGGTCTGTACAGACAGGCAGTCACGTAGTTGGGTTTACAACCAATGAGAAGGAAGAACCAGAACTCTTTATAAGTCAAACGCACAGGAAGTAGCTCCCTTTTCGGAGAGGTCTCTTGGCGGGAGAAGCTAGCTGGCGGAAAGTGGGTAAGGCTCCTAGCTCTGACCTCTTGGGCTTTCATCTTTACATTGGCTCTGTGTTTCTTATTTAATAAGGCGGTTGGTTACATCTACACTCCACAATGGCCACAGTGCTACCAATGCCAAGGGCAGTTCTCTCCAGCAAGTTTTCTTCTTTCTTTCTTTTTTAAGATTTCATTTGTGTGTGTGTGTGTGCGCGCGTGCGCGCGTGCCCGAGTGTGCATATACATGAGTGCAGTTACTCTGGGAGGTCAGAAGAGGGTGTCAGGTCCCTGAAGCTGCAGTTAGGAGGATGTGGGACACCCTACATGGTGCTTGGGAGACCTGGGTACTGGAAACCACACTGGAATCCTCTGCAAGAGCAGTGAGACCTCTTCAGGACTGAGCCATCTCTCCATCCTGCCTAACAGGTTTTCAAAGACTCTCACTCTATGGGTAATCCCATTCCTTTACATATACTTTGTATCCAGGCCCACCAAATTCTTTGTATATTTGAATATTTTTCACAACTGGAGTGCAGGAAAAAAAGAGAAAAAGAAGAGGGATTTTTTTTTTCCTTTTCACAGGTATGAAAGGCTCTTTGTATACATGCCTCTGTATGTTGAAGTTTACACTCTCCCTACTTAATTAACATTTTCAGATTTTTTATGGAGGGGAACGTGTGACCAGAGTAAGATCTTTACTACACAGATTGAAATGATTTGATATGTCTTAAATCTCAAAATTCAAACCAATAACATGGGACAACAGTATGTGCTTGCCCTAAAGATGAAGCAGGAGTCAGCAAACATTTTCTGGAGAGGCCTAGATCTACAATCAATATTCTCACCCATGAGGCCAGCACAGACTCTCACAACTTTCAAGTTCTACCATTATAGAACAAAAGTAGTGATGGACCAAGAGAATAGTTACAACTGTGTCCAAATACAGCTTTATTTTTTAGATACTGAAATAGATTCTCATATAATATTGTATCAAAAAATATTCTTTCCATTTTTCTGACTTACAAATGTAAAAGGTCACTCTGCACATTGGCTTACCAAACAATAGTAGCCAGATTTGGCCCTGGGATCACTGACTGTTGGCTAACTGTTGATAAAAACCAGGGGACACTGGTCACACTGAGTCACACCAAAACAGCCTTACTAAAATGAAGGGGGTAAAGTATGCCATCAGTCCCAACCTAGACAGAAGGAACACAGGCCTTAGCAAGTACCAACTAATGCCTCCATCCTCCCCTCTCCTCCTCCGTCCTCCCTCCCCTCCTCCCCTTCTCCTCCTCCCGTGAGAGTTGGATAGATACTTTAAGATATATATCCATGCTTCCAGCTGACTGTTCGGAGGGTAAACGGTTCTGAAATGCATCAGTCTCTATTTTTAAAAGGCACGATGCTAATGTTTGGCTCACAGCTGCTCCATCCCCTGGGGAAGGAAATTACTTAAAAACCTCCTTTGAAAGGGAGCCTTGCTTGAATATGAAGAAGTCACCAGTCTGGTCCTAGTGGCTACCTTTGTTCCAGAGAGGTTGACCTTCAAAAGAACCCTGTAGGGACTTCCAGGAGGCCACAGGAAGGTTGCCTCTGAACATCATCTTCAGAAGGCCCCCATCCCTGGGACTCCAGTAACACAAACAGACATTATCTCACTCAATTTGTCCCCAAATGTCATGATTTCCAAGGAAGGTGGGGTTTAAAAATTAAAGCTTTTAAATTTTTTATTTGTCTGTAAGTCCTCCTGTGTTTGGATGCATGAGTGTGTGCATGCATGTGGAGATGAGAGGTCAAAGGTAAGTGTCCCCCTAAGTCTCTCTCTGCTTTATTGTTTGTAACCAGTTCAAACAGAGTGGCTGGCCTGCAAGCCCTAGGGACCCTCCTGCCTCCGCCTCCCTAATGTTAGGATTGCCACATGCTGCTGTGTTCAGGTTGTTACATGGGTGGTAAGGACTGAACTCAGGTATTCATGTTTTTGTCTCTCCAGACCCCAGAGAGAAATAATTATAGAATTCCTGAAGACAGGATACCATAGATGGAAGTTTCCATCAGTTATCAATATTATGCCAGTAGCTGCAGATTAATAACTTTCTCTTCACTTTCAAAATGGGTCCAAAAAGGTGGCTATGTTTTATGTGACCTTTAGAGAGGCTAATATTGTTACTGTGCTTGATTGAAACTCTCCCTAAAACCAACTTGAGGTTTTGTTTGTTTGGTTGGTTGGTTAGTTTTTTGTTTTGTTTTGTTTTGTTTTGTTTTGTTTTTTTGAGACAGGGTTTCTCTGTGTAGCTTTGGTGCCTGTCCTGGAACTTGCTTTGTAGACCAGGCTGGCCTCGAACTCACAGAGATCCACCTGGCTCTGCCTCCTGAGTGCTGGGATTAAAGGCGTGCGCCACCACCGCCCAGCCTAAAACCAACTTGAAATCAACCCGCAGATTTAAAACCCAAGCCCCCTTACAGGCTGCCTGCAGGGATGGGTGGTATAGCACAGGCACTGAAAGTCAGCTGTTTCGTCTGGACTTCTGCCAGCTACCTCCATGGAAAGGACAGGCTGAAGGCCCAGTTTATCCCTCACTCTGGGAGATTCAGCTGCCATGGTATTAGTCATAGAGAAAGCAGTGACAGCAACAAGGCACACAGAATCATTCACATCTTGTCTTGCAAAGAGGACGCCACCAGCAGGCTGTTTGGCCAGTCCCAAGGAGCTGAGAAGAAAGCTTCGGCTGTGATGATAACAACAGGGCTGCTGTAGGCACAGCCTCTGCTTCAGTCTGCACAGACCTCCAAGGCTGCTCTCCAGACAGGCTTCTGTAGGTGAGAAAGCACTGCTCCTGACAGGTGGAGGGGCATCAGACCCTCCTCCACACCAAACGTTTTCAAGACACTGAAAGTGCCTGAAGTGACCAAGAGGAGCCATGGAGCAGGAGAAGAAACCACACAGAGAGTGGGTCTGAGCTTCGCAGGGCAAGTGGCAGCACTCACGCCTTGGCTCTCCTCAGGACTCCTCTCGGCGGCTCCTCTACTCTGGGTGGCCTCGCTGGGTGGCCTCACTTGTAGGTAAAAGATGCCATCTACACACAGGATGCAAGACTCTGTCTTCTCCAGAGCTACCTGGCCCTTTCCTTCAGCTTTGGGGTAACCCAAATACTATTCCACACATCTTTTATCCACACAAGCATCTACACTACGCCTAACGGTCAGGAGCTGACATCTCGATGATTCTGCCATCTTTGCAAAAAAGGAGAAGTACTTTTGATGGAGCAATCAGTCCTGATGTCACTGAGTAAGAGTGCTGAACAAACATAGAAGAAGGTCAGTGTCAAGTATGTGGTTCTTGAGGGGGAGAACATTCCAGAAAGACAGACTAGATGATACACAGTAACATGGGCTCCTAATGGGAAAAAATTGGTGTGTTTAGCCTAACAAAGGTCTCTTCTCCCAGGCCAAATAAGAACAAGCATTCAATCAGCTAGCTTTAGCCTGTCCCCTACTTAGTGCTGTTAGTTTAGCTTGCTGCGTGGAATTCACACCATCTATGCACAGCTGTCTGAAATACTGTGGGATGAGATGCACATGTGCAATGGGAGTGTTTCTGAAACTTAATATTCCATTCCCAGGTCGGCAGACTGCAGCCTCAAAGGAGAATTAGCCATTTCTGCATTCTGCTCAGTAAAAGACCAGCTGCAGACAACACTGTCTCCATAAGATCACTTCCCAGCTTAGGATTTTCTCCAGGCTTAAGGTGCTTCATCATGTAAGTATTTGAAATGTCACTTGTAAGAAAAGAGGGCTGAGAAGAATCACCCCAGGAAGCCCCAATAATCCAGTCGGTATCGGCTCAAAGAGCAGCTCTGTGCTTGGAAATTCTCCAAGAAAAATACAAGGCTGCTGTTTTGAGACACTTGTTAATGGAAGTCGATACTAAATGTGCACCCACTCAAGTGTCTTTTAAAGGCTTTGGGGATATCTCCCCAAATTACCCTCTTTACAGACCTGGGTTCAGAAGATATCAATTCCAGGAAGGGAGTCTACCTCAGCTGGAGTGAGCTCTGTTTTGTGCTTGCCAGTGCTTAGCTGTTGCGGACTGTACCGGTGCAGAACTCGATCTTCTCGCCAGCCCGGAGAGCGACGATGAGAAAGCAGGAACTCTGCTGCAGCACCAAGCTGCCATTGCGGACTCCCAGACTACGGCAAGTACTACCCTGAGCTAGGTTCTGAGAGAGCAGATTCAGCATCAGAAACCAACAAGCTTCTTGTTTCTCTCTCGTCCACTTTCCACTGCTATTACAGAACACCTGAGGCTAGCCACAGATAAGAGATTTATTCTACTCAGAATTTTGAAGACTGGAAATCCCAAAACTGGCTGGCCCTCGTCTGCTCCACCTCCACTGAAGACCTTCTAGCTACATCTCAACGTGGCCGATGGCACCTTGGCAGGAACACAGACAAGTGTGAAAGATCGCAGGGATAGACAGGAAGGGAGAGGCCAGGGAGGGGCCAGATAACCACTCTTTGGAACTAGTCTCTTCCCATGAGACCTGACAACTCCCACACAACTGCATTAATCCATTCACTAAAAATGGAGCCCCCATGATGTTATTACATTCCACTGACCTGGTTCTAACTACCAAAACACCAGCATGCTAAAGACTGCCCTTACAAGACAAAAACTTGCTGGGGGCCACATTCCATCTCATCTGCTCCAGAAACACATTCTCAGAAAATACAGACCTTGTTCAAATAGTGACTGTTTGGGCTTGTGTAGGTCAGTAGGACACCACTAAGTACCATGTTACCTGAAAGAAAGCCAACTGACACATTCCTCCCCGGAATGTGAAGCTGTACACCTGGCTTAGCTTTTGGAGACCGTGAATAGAATTTATTTTCATAATTCATGGACAATAATCAGAGACAACCAACAGCACATATCCCACTTCATCAGAGGCCAGTCTCCTAGCTAAGGGACACATGTTCAGTGGGCTCCTGCCCCACTCTGCCTCCCCAGCTGACAGTGCTAAGGAGTCTTGCTGTTCCCTAACTGTCTTTGGAGTAGAAAGCAGCATAAAAAGATCATTGTTTCCTATGGATTCTGCATTTTCAGAGAAATGTTCATCAAACATTTCCAAATTTGATCAACAGCAGAGAAGGTTTGTCACACACAAGAGAGTGCAGTGGATACCAATTAAGTATGGTGCCTTCAAAAGAGATATCAAACACGTTTGTCAATATTAGTTATCTAGCAGGCATGCCATCTACTAGTAGTAGAAAGCCAAAGACCAGCACAGTGATCCCTGCTCACCCATAGAGGAAGAGATACAAACCCCCACAGTGGACGCCTGGGGTCAAAGGCAGTCATGGAACAAACAGCACTGATTCTGCACAGACTACAGTCTTCTCTTTCACATCTAAGATAATTTTAAAAATCAAGCACAGTATAAGACTTTTAAACAACTAAAAAGGAAATAGAATACTTATAGCATAATAATTCTTAAAATATTGGTATTTGCTGAGCTTGATCATGGATAACTGATCACTGTAACATGCTATAGAAACCCACAGCTATAAATGGATAAACTGCACAATAGAGTATGATTCAGCAATAAAAGGGGGCAGACTATGAATATAGGCAACTATATACACAAGTCCAAATGCATTATGCCAGCCAAACTGAAAAAGCACACATGCTGTGATTCTATTCCTGGAAAATGACAGAATACCAGAACAAAAACTGACAATTACCTGCAAGGGAAGTGGGGATGGAAGCTATACAAGGCTTGGATGGGAAATACTACATGTTCCATGAGTTTATGCATTTATTAAAACTCAGAACTGTAAAGCAGAAAGCATGAATGTTACTATTTATATAAGGTATACCTTGGGGCTGCAAAGATGGCTCAGTGGTTGAAAGCAGCAGTGGCTGCTCCATAACCAGGGTTCAGTTCCCAGCACTCACATGGCAGCTCACAACGATCTGTAACTCCAGTTCCAGGAGATCCAACACCCTTTTCTGTCTCCATGGACACCAGTCACACACATGGTGAACAGACATACATGAGGGCAAACACATAAAATAAAATAAAATAAAATGTGTTTAAAGTAAAGGGTAAGAAACTTGAGCAGGAGTCAGCAAATGAGCAAAAGCCTATAAATAATTTAAATAGCTACTGTTTTAGGTAAACTGCATTTTAACATCTTAAAAACAAACTTACAGCCTCTATCTGTATTTATCTCAGTAACAGAGCACTCACCCATGGAGAAGAGAAATGGCTAACTGAGCTCTCCTGGCCTGGTGCCCATGCATGCAGGCACACTAAGAGGACCAGCCACGGACAGATCTGGGTACTTCACAGTGGGACAGCTTTGACAGTGCAAGCAGGAAGTAGGCTGGAAGACCCACACACCCCCACGTGTGTCCAGTCTAGGACCACCTCAGGTCATATTGGGATGACGTCTGTCATTCATTTATTTAACTCATTTTAGTTATGCACTGTGCTAGACAGAGTGAAAAACAGATACAGAAAGTTCTGGAATCCACCCACTCACTCGTACACAGAAGGATGAGTTCTTCCACTTTAATGATTTCTGGCTAAGGTCTTCTCTGGGCTATAGGACATGTGGACTTTGAGGTGTACCACTCAGACAGTTTGAAGTTGGAACGGGTATTGCCTGATGACTACTGTGTCCCCCAGAAATGTGTGCAACCCCTGGAGGCTGTGAAGAAGTTGGAAGGTAACCCATCCCAGGTCCTTCAGGACTGAGAATCTGGGAATTTCAAAGTCTTGTGCATGTGTCTCCCATCCTTTTCCACCCTACCTGGCAAACCACACAGCACTGGCACTATGCCACCTGCAGGAAGAAAAGCAAGCCCCAAGCTCAAAGCCCTGGGCCCTTCCCAGATGTCCTGAAGGCAAGGGAATGGGGGCCCAAACACCCGGATTGACAGAGAGAGCCCTGGACTGGATAGAGATGTCCCATGTGCTACTTGGTCGTGGATCTAGAGATTAGACAGACCTGACTCAGGCCACTGCCAGCCAATTAGCAGGAAGCTCAGAACACCCACAGTTCTCCAGGCCCAGCTCAGCCTCCACCTGGGTCTCCAGGCCCAGCCCAGCCCAGCCTCCACCTGGGTCTCCACGCTCACACCAGCCTCCACATGGGTAGGTGCATAAAGTACTTGTCCCTGGGGCACATTTTATCTAAGGCAGTACACTCTGTCCCAGGAACTTCATCCTATTTGATCCACCCCCTCAGTGGACACACCACACACCACCAGCAGACTTTCACACAGCCACAGAAAGCAAACTAGAACACTGTGTGGTTAAAACAAGAAAACATTTATGCATGAGTTCCCTGACTTACAGACGCATAGAGTAAATTTGGACTGATCCCCAAGAAGAGATAGCTATCAGAGAGCAGAAGGATATTCTCTGTGGTTAAAACTACCTGAACATATCACCTACTTAAATGCAGAAGACATAAAGGGACCTATCCAAGAGCAAGTGTATGAATCCCTACTTCCTCGTAAGTCGTCCCAGTTCGGTATGGATGACAACCATAAAACGCCAAGCTACTGGACAAGAGGCCTGCCCTTTCCTCAAAGATGAGGGTGTAAAAGTGGCAGGCAAAGAAATGAAGGCTGAAGGAAAGGACACTGAGGAACTGGTCTCCTCTTCCCTGTGTGCCACTGCCTGAGGGCCACATCTCCCAGATGCCAAGGCCCTGGCCAGCCTAGCTCTGGACCAGTCAGTCCCTGGTGCCCTTTTCCTGCCATTCCTTACTTCCCGCTGAGCACTATCCTCCTGGGCAGGAACCAGAGTCCCCTCAACTAGCTTGGGAGCCTAGCTCCTCCATCGCACCACTACCCACCGACTCACTGCATATCCCACGCCTCCTCATGTCCAGGAGTAAGTATGATAAGACCTGGTGATGTCCTGGGGCCTGCTGTGGCTGAAAAGAGCCAACAGGTTGCTTTTCAGGAGTTGGCTGCTGAGTATAAGCACTGTTGGACAGGACAGCGCCAGTCACGAGAGGACAATGCCAGGTAAAAGGACAGCTAGAGCCACTGCTGGTGCTGGAGCCAAACGAGGCTCAGTGTAATGAACGTGCCCAACAGTGATCAGTTCTCAGAGGTGACGGCAAAAATGGCTAGGGAAAGAGCCAACAGTTTTTGTTCAAACAACAGTCAGCCACGGGTTGGCCACAAAGAAAGATGTAACCATTGTGTGCATATGTATATTTCTAGTGTATATCATAGACAATGGTTGAGTATATATGTATATGCATCTATAAGTACAGCCCTATATATATGTACAAACCTACATGAATACACACACGCTTGCCCACACAGAGGTGGGATATTTATTCCTTACCAGAAATTCGTACAACTATAAGGGTTTCAAGTTGCCTGTGGGGGAATGAGGGGGGCTGGATTTTGAAATATTTACATGAATTTTACTTGCTAAACAAGTTAACTGAGATCACAGGAAATTCGAGATTTTTTTTTTTTTTTAATTTTCAGATGTGGGACGTTTTATTTCACCCTTCAATTAACTCTTCTCCCTCAGACCTATTTTCTTTGACTTCTGTTTTCCTGATATATAAAAGCACCAAATCACCACCAGCAGCAAGGTCAAAAAAGAAACTAAGTAAGCTACACAATTATTATCAGAATTCATCCCTCCCCCAACACACAGCAGAGTTATCTGTAAACACTTTCTCCCAGCCTTTTCCTGTGCCTTGCTGCTTCTTCCTGTCTTCCACCCTTCCATCATCACAGGAAGGGATGAGAAGAGCTGCATGGGGACGCCATGTCCCCTGCTGTCTTCCCAGATCCTTCCACAGCCTCACAACTGACACTTCTTTCCCTCCTCCCTGGGTGCCTTCGAGGCTAATTCACACCTTGTCATGCTGGCAAGACTCCCAAACAGATTTTTCCCTTCCACCAGCTCCCTCACAGTATCCTGCTGCAAAGCTCTTCTCCCTGGTTGCATCTTGGAGCATGTCCCACAGAGCACCTCAGTCCACAATTACATCCTGTGCTTTCAGAACCCACTACACACCTTTCCGCGTGTACTAGAATCAATTAAAAGTAACCAGGAAGAAATCAGCTCAGTACTAAAATCTTCCTTTTTGACACCTCAGCTTCAAGCATCATTAAAAATAGTGTGATTGACAGGGCTGTGGGGCTGGCTAGCCCCTTCGAGGTCTCAGAGCACAGGCTCACCGCCATGTTCCTTGCTCCATCTTTGAACAGGAAGATTCCCAGCAAGCAGCTGCACTGAGGGACAGTGTGCCCACAGACATGTGTGGCACATGTACATCAGAACAAGGAGCCCCTTTCCCCTCCTGCAATAAAAATGAGTTGAACACACTGTATTCTGACTAGGCTTGCCTTCTTTGTAGGATTTGGAATTTAAGTGTGTTATCTGAGTCATATGGTGAGAAAAGCCAATGTAAACAGGGATCCTGGGAAAGAATTCATCAACTGACTGAGCCCCTCTCCAGCCTTGTCAGCAGAGAGCTGAACCCTCACAGGCTAGCGCCTCGCAGGTGCTCTGAGAATGGAAGCATGTACAAATATAGTATGCTTTTGTGACTTGTTTTCAGAAATGATTTCATTACACAGTCTAGGCTGGCTTTAACTTAAGGTCGGTAGGCTGGGCTACCACGTACATTCTATGGAACTGTCTATGATTATAGTCAGCCTCCTTAGATTCAGCCAACCTCAGGTCATACATCGCCATGTAACCAGGCCTGCAACAGTCACGTCTACACCAAACATGTGCAGACTTGCTTCCTGCCACTGTTTCCTAGACAATGCAGTATAAGACAACTTTACATAACATTTGCGTTACATTAACAATTAGTAGCAGCCTGGAAGTGATTTCAAGTACACAGGAAGATATGCATTCAATATGAAATGTCTGCCCACAATGTCTGTGAGTTTAGTTATTTGTAGATCCTGGAACCAACCCTCATGAAAACCTTGGGACAGACTTCTGCATGTGGCACATCTTATCTGTGCATGTATCCACAGACAATGGGTTCATCCCGTGATTTCAGCTATGTGGCCGTTACAGTGAACAGGGAGGTGCAGATGTGTCCATCAACACACTGATCTTACTTCCAGTGAGACTGACAACAGTTAGTCTACTTTTAAGACTCCTAGAACCCATCACACCACTGATGAGCCTAAAACAGAAGATTAGAAATTCAAGGTCAGCCTAGGCTGGCTACACAGCATAATCAGGTCTCAAAAACAAAACAAACAACAAACATAAAGAACTATGGCTTCAGTCTTTCAGTTCACAATGTCCTAATTAACAGAGCTGACTATCAGTCTGTTATTGCTGAAGTACCTTCTCCTAGCAAGAGGCTGGAAACAAATTGCCTATGACTCTTACCATGGGTACTATCACCATCCCGACAGGCATGAAGACATTCTAAAGAGATACTTGTATCCTCCTTGGCTATTCTTTTGAGAGAATGCACCCCCAAGAGTTGGAATTTTCCTCAGGAACCTCATGTGGGGAAAGGCTGAAGCCTGTGGGGGTCAACTGTTTTCCTCACAGTATTTGCAACTTGTCAGACCACCTTAAAGGAAACTGTCATTAGACAATGATGATAGGCTAAGAGACCACACCTTCACCCAGTCTGGTTTCCTGTTTAAACCTAAACTTCATGTCAGCCCTCCCCACAACAAGACAGACTGTGGGTAGGGGGGACACAGGATCTCTTTGTTCCTCTTCCCAGCACCGCCACATTGAACAGCTCTCCATTTTCTGCTCTTCACTCTCACCAGCTTGTTCAATTGGCTTATTTGGGTTGGGCGGCCCAACCTGGCATATGAGGGCTGCCAGAGCTCATGTGCTGGCCCTAGTGAGTCCAGTAAAACAACCACATATGCATATGCCAACACAAGAGAATGGAGAGTGTGAGTTGGAGCAGCATGGCAGCACACACTTGCCTGTGGAGAACACTACTTTGATGCTCAGAAATGACTGTGCAGGACATGCAGTATACCAGAAGCAGTGAGTCTGGGGTATTGACAGCACAGATACCCAACACCTGCATCAAGAGAGGGAAGGACGGCAAGCCAGCCAGTCCTCATTTCCCTGTTATCACTGGTGGACGCCCCTTCCTGGTTTTTCTCCCTCTGTCCACCCTTCTCCACCCATCAATCTGTTCTTCCCTGTTCCCTGCACAGGGCACCACCCTGTTCCCTGCCGGGCTTCCTGTTATGTTAAGCTGGTGGGAGGTACAGATGGGAGTGTGGGGTCAGGACTAGACAGATGATGGTATTTCTTTCCCAAAGTGGCATGTGACTCTAGCTCACCACAGACATGGCATCCACCCCCCCTCCCTGTGCTGCCAGCGGGTGCCAGTGTGCACTTCACCACCCCAAACTTCTGGACCACAAGGATACAGTCCAGTTTCCCACAGCAAACCCCCTTCCCTTCAACAGTGCCTTCCACATTAGCCCCTACCACCTCCCAACCATCTCCAATCCACTTCCACAAGAAGTGCCTTCCAGAGTCTTCTCGGCAGATCCGAAACAAGTGCCAGAGCCCAGGGCTCAGCCATCAGGAAACACACTTCACCTCTTCCTGCCAGAGGCCCTCAGACTTGAGCGAGTTACCTTTAAAAGCTCCCCCATGTGGGGCTCCCCATGGTTACTCACCCCATCCCACTTGCCGCAAAGGCAGAAAGCAAGGATTTCTCTAGCTTGGACTGAAAACGGAGAATCACCATGAACAACAGCAAGCAGGTTAAAAGGAGTCATGAAGATCAGAGCAATGAGCCCCACTTTAGAAAACCACAGATTGGACGAAGGGAAAACGGGGAAACAGGACAGTTCTGGTGAGGGGCTCAGACTCCAGAGACGGCCACCCTATCTATGCCCTTGCCTGGAGTATGGCAGTATGCAATGAGGGATGGCCACAGTCAACCTCTGGCTGGAACCCAGTGGAGATACAGAAAAGAGTGGGCCCAGAGACCCCAACTTCCACACAAGCACAAGGGCAGAATCTGGAGCCAGTTCAGCCAGTGTAGAAATTTCACTAGTATCCAGTTGCAAGGTTTATCCATGTCCCTTCCCATGCAAGGAGGCGCTGTAGAGACTTCTTGAGTCTCCCAACTGTCCCAAGTTGTGCTTTGTGCTGTCCTTGGGGGTTCAGCTGAGTCAGAGCTAAGTGCCTGGAGCCATGGAGAAGCTTGAGGCGCAGCTGACACTGCAGGGCAGGGGGTAGTTGTCACTGAAACAGGTGAAGCTAGTTATTAGCAACAAGGAGGAAAGATCAGCAGGGTGGGCCCTGAGACCAAGAAGTAAACAAACAGGTTCAACTCTAAGTCTTAGGTCAGACCCTTTCCCATTCTGGCAAACTGAATTATGCCACATCTCAGAGTCTTGGTTTAATGTGTCAGTAAAACAGAGAGCAAGTTGGCTAATTATGGGACACAGGTTGAAATCTCTCTGCCCGTTTTTATCAGAGAACACCCACAGGCATCCAGACACGGGTTCTCTGTGTAGGTTCTGAACTTCAACCAGTGTAGAAACAGAAGCCATGTGGCCCCGAACTCTTAAAATATTTATCTTCACAGAAAAAGTTGCCAAGCCAGAAACGGAAGATCCCCAAGAGGCGCTGATCTGCAAGATTCAACTCAACCGATACTTGCAAAAAGGTGTGCCTGGTAGGTGCCCTGATAGCCAAATAAAATAGATTATTCGTGAGACAATGGAACTCCCTTACTTTTGCCTTCTCACCCAGAGGAGAACTCCATCGTGTCCCATATACAGAGTGCCCAAGGCCTTCCTTACGTGGATGTTACATTTCCACAGTGCAGTCAATGCCGGTTTCACTAATGCAATCCCAACCCTGATTCCCCCAGACATTTGTGAATTACAAAAGCACTGTGATTCTCAACAGGCCTCCCTGCCACTGAACTGGGCAGTTGTTGTTTTCTTCTAATTAATTCTCCAGCTTCTTGTTTGTGTCTGTCCCACTTAATCATGTGGGGTGTGGTTCACCCAGCAGCTGCTATGAACCTTCCATTCCTTCAAGTCACTCAAACACTGAGTGAGATGATTCCAGGCCAGCTGATGGACTGACAGGAGAACAGGAGAGACACAGCCCTGAATCACAGAAGCATAGTCTTAAAGAAGAGACACTTTTAAGTTCCCACACAGAGATACAATGTTAACACTCTGTTTACAACAACCAAGTTATTGTGTTTTTTTAGGTTGATGTGCTCTTAGTGGTGTTCACAAAACCTGCTTAGAAACGCCAAGATTTGGTTTATCCATTTACTAAATAAGACATTTAAAGTCTGTACTGTGTTTCTCTAAATGCCAAATAAATGTTGTCTGAAAGAAGGGAAAAATCAGTTACAAAGAATTACTTCTACTTCGAGACATGCTGAGTAAATTATATCGTGATCATAAAACTATGCTGGATAAATCTGGCATATTATTCAAAATTTCATTGGGCCTATGATCTTCAGTCCTCTATATTGACAGTTAAGTAAAGACCTGCCACTGACTGTGGGTCCTCCACAATAAACTCCTGGGGAGCAAAGACAACAGAGGAATTCACTGATTCAAAGACCCCCTCCAACCTAAAGAAAGAGCTTTACTTTTATATTTCTTAAAGCCTGCCATGTTTAAAGGATGCCTAAAATTTTGCTCAGTATATACCTAAATAATAATGTGATGTTCTGCATTTGGTACAAGTAAAGGTGATTTCATGCCCTTACCTTAATCAAGTTTTTTATATACCTGTTTATTTACCCAGACCCTGCCTTGTTTAAGGCAAGTTTCCACATTTGAAATGATTGGTCTGAGATGGTTTGGGGTTAGGAGACCTCCATGCTCTTGCTGAGGACCCAGGTTTGGTTTCCGGCACTCATGCTGGACTCTTCAGTCTCCTATCACTACAGCCCCAGAGGATGTGCACCTGCATTCACGTGCCTACTCAAACCCAGGCACACGCATACACGTAATTATAAATAAATAAAATAAATAAAAATAAAAAAGCTTAAAATAAAAATTAAAGATTTAAATGTTTCCACTATCTTAAGAGTGTTTTTCTTTGGGTGTTTCATTGTCTTTGGAAGAGAATTTCCTTATTAAGTATAATTTGGATGAAAGAAAAAAAATTCTAAATTAACGTACACACACCAAACAAACAAAGAGAAACCTCCATTTGGGGTTACTTGCACTTTAAATCCACAGATAGGTCCCTCCTTAATCTGCATGCTGATCCAGCTCACCCAGAACACTCTCCAGCGTGCTACTTGGACTCCATTTCATTGTCCTGATGGGAAATACAAATGCCAGCCTTTGGCCTAGAGGCCACAGCCCCATCTTTATCCCTCTCCAACTTAGGTAGACTGAGTCAACATCCACAAATCCTTGGGTCTCTTCCTCTATCTCCTTTTCCGGTAAAAATCATTCCTGATTCTTTTTTAATATAAACAAAAGGCTGGAATGTAAGAATATAGACTCCAAACCCAGCTGCAGCTCAGCCTGAACACCTGCAGAAGCCCTGACTGGCAGGCACCCTACAGAGACATTGTCTGTGACTCTCTAAATAGCAGACCTCCCGGGATACAGCTGTCTCACCTCGGGAGTGAATTTACCTCAGAGGGTTCTGAGGGCCACACATCCTGCTCCCCACCCTCTTCCCTGCCTTGAGCCTAGGAATCCAGCTGTGCTGTGAAACCTCCCCCACCCTCAGAAAGGTGGGAAAACAACATCCATTTCTGCCCAGAGAGCCCGGATTTCCACTCTTCTGAGCCCCTGCCACAGTGTGCCTCAGTGCTGGGGGTTGAACTCTCCTCATAGACTCTTCCATGCTGTTACCCGTCTGTAAAAACTCTTGTAATGAACTCCATACCCTACAACAATCTGTCCCAGGTCCCTCCTTGAACCCCTCATCCAAGTTTCTGGAACCTTCCAGAAGCGATTCCACAGATAGCATATTTAATTACAGCAGTGAAGAGCATGAGGAAAGAAAGGTAACTCCACCTTTGCCACTCCGGCATAGGGAGTCAAGCTGCCAGGGTCTCCAGGCCTTACTCTCAGTACCAACCAAGTAGTGACTGAGGCAAGCACTCAGGAGCAGCCAAACAGGCCCGGGGAAACTGTCCCAAACCTTGAGTCTATATGTCCCAGCCCGGGACCTCCAAGTTCAAATCCTTCTTTTAGTTCAGTCCACCAGAAGTTCAGAGACATTCTTTTCGCCTATCGTGTGCAGGCTTTCCTTGCCTTCGGCCCCTGTACCTGTCAGTCAAGACTCATGTGTCTTGATCCTGTAACTGAGTGACTCCACTGGACAGAGAAAGGATTCTGCTCCCACAGCAGACTTAGCCATGGCGGCAGGCATTTCTTTGTGTCATAGGTGGGGGTGCAATGCTCAACGGCCTACAGCAGATAGAGGCATGCACAATGCACAGAAGGCCCCACCCAACTGAGGGCTACGCAGACCACACTGAGGTCTGAGGAAGAGAATCCTGGACTTGGAGGAAACAAGGAGGAGAACACCACTGGCCCCATTACAGCTGACAACTCTGATGATGAGCTGCACTGGTCAACTTCTAGACACCGGGTACCAATAGCTGCTTCTGCCACTTCAAACTCTGTCTCCAGGAGGGATCATCTCTCTGTTTTGTTTCTGTTTTGTTCTGCTGTTTAGTTTCGCAGTGCTGGGCGACTGAATGCTAGATAAAGGTTCTACTGATGAGCTACTTAACCCAGCCTGGATCGTTCTCAGAGCCCCAGTTTCCTCAGCTGTGAAATTTTGATTTCTGCCAAGAGATGGTGGCGCACAACTTTGATCCCAGCACTTGGGAGGCAGAGGCAGGTGAATCTCTGTAGGCCAGCCTGGTTGGTCTACAGAGTGAGTTCCAGGACAGCCAGAGCTACACAGGGAAACCCAGTCTCAAAAAAAAGAAGAAGAATGGAAGGAAGGAAAGAAAAAAGAAAGAAACGTTGACTTCTATTCTCTTTTTTCTTTCAAGACAGTGTTCCTTTAGGTAGCCCTGGCTATCCTGGAACACGCTCTGTAGACCAGGCTAGACTTGAACTCTCAGAGATATGCCTGCCTCTGCCTCCCACGTGCTGGGAATAAAGGTGTGCATGCGCCGCCGCCGCCGCCGCCGCCGCCGCCGCCACCACCACCACCACCACCTGGCAAATGGTGACTTCTAATTGACCTCAAACTGCTGGTCTAGTGGTGGTTCCTAGTGAATCTCAGGCTCCTTGTGCCCTTCCTTCACGTCTTAACTTCAGTTTCTTGGGGGATATGTAGACAGACACTCTGTATACACTCCTAAGCTCACCAGTTTGCATGTGTCTTGCTCTCTCACAGGAAGCTGGATCGATGAATTAAAACAAAAAATGAGGAAATAATCAAATCCTTCAAATCAGAATAACTTGATCAGATTCTAAAAATATTTTCATCTTTCTTTATCTCACTTAAAAAATTATTCTCATTCTGTATGTCTACATGTTCTGTCTGCATATATGTCTGTGTACCCGGTGTGTGTCTAATGCCCTCAGGAGCCAGAAGGGGGCATCAGATCCCCTGGAACTGGAGTTACAGATGACTGTGAGTTATGTGGGTGCTGGGAACTGAATCCAGGTCCTCTGCAAGAGCAGCCAGTGTTTTTAACCACTGAGCCATCTCTCTTGCCCTGCATAGCACTGTCATTATAAACTAAAGATATCCTACAATGGGCCCCCAAATAAAGAAGAATCCTTTAGAGCAGTCTACCCTTCAGCAGCCATGTTCCCTAAACAAGCCATATGCTACTTCAGGCCACTTACAGGGACGGCCACTCAGCAGTGGCCATTGCCCCAGCAGCTGGCATAGCCTGGCCATTAGCAAATCTGAACAATTCAGCCTTTCAACTGCCAACCTAATGGACTTTTCTTGGCAAAGGCAGATCTGACTTGGCCCAGCACCCATTTTCACATCTCAAATCAGACCATGTCAAGAATGAATGGAACCTCTGGTCTGCCCTGTTTCTTACTTTCTATAGCAGGTTTTTCTCATCAGGGATTGCAGGCATTCAGCTCAGACTCTCCCCTGCATAACGATCCATAACATAAATCAATCTAGTTTCCCATCATCAAATCCCTAGTGTTGCATCTGGCCACTTCAGCTGGTTTTAGAAATTAAGACGTAAGCTAGGAAAAGATATTATCTGCTTTAGAGAAGTTAGGAATGTCATATTAAGTCGAGCAGTAGTGGTGCACGCCTTTAATCCCAGCATTTGGTAGGCAGAGGCAGGCGGATCTCTGTGAGTTCAAATCCAGTCTGGTCTACAAAGAGTGAGTTCCAGGACAGTCAGAGCTACAGAGAGAAACCATGTCTCAAAAGGGAAAACAAACAAACAAACAAAAGCCACATTAAAAACATGAATTTACATGCTGACACGCAGTCTCAGGGTGACCACCCCTCAAAGCAGGTCCAGGAAGCCTTCTAACCAAGCATGGCTCCCTCTCAACCATCCTCTCCACTCCCTCTCATGTGGTTTCCTTTTGTAGCCCTTCCCTTCTTAGCAGAGCCTCCTGGTCCTAAAGTGACTCCTGTTCTTTCCTCCTGTGGTTGGGGTGGACTGGCGATTGTATTCCTTAAGATTTACCTCCAATGGCAGCTTTCAAATGCCCAGTCAGGTGTCTCAGAGATGCTCCAAGAACCACCAGTACACCACAAAGGCACTCACCAAGACCTAGGGAGCCCAGCCTAGAGGACAGGCAGATGGCACAAGGCAGACAGACAGCACAAAGCAGACAGACTTAAAAAGGCTCACAACCCACCCAGCAGGCTGAGCCAAAGGGGCAGAAGGAAGTAGAGGGACAGGAGTGAACAAAGATGAGGTGAGGGACCCCTGCCACATCAGACCAGAACCTGAGTGCAATGAAGAAGTAAGAAGACAGAAATACAAACAGACCCAAAACCAATTTGCAGTTAGTCAGTCCCCCCTCCTCTCTCAGAGACACACTGGCACACATGGATGGCAAGAGGCAGATAGATCCAGGGGGAAAGTACTTCTCCACAAGCTGGAGGAGAATGGAAATCATCCCATTGGTTATGTGAAAATACAACCACGGAGTGAGGAGTGTCTAACATGTCTGACAGCAGTGCACACTAATTATAGACACTCAGAGAAGCAATACCTTATAAAGAGTGTGTGTGTGTGTGTGTGTGTGTGTGTGTGTGTGTATACAATGCTTGCACATGTGATGTATACACATTTGTGTGTGTTTGTGTTACAATGTTTGCACATGTGATGTATACATGTTTGTGTGTGTGTATACAGGTGTACCTGCATGTGGAGGCCTGAGGTCTGAGACTGACACTGGGAATATTCCTCACCTGTTCTCTCCATATTTTTTGAGACCGGGTCCCTCACTAAGCCTGAGGCTCACTGGTCCTGCTAGACTAACTGGCCAGCAAATCCCAGGGATCTTGCCATCTCCAACTCCCCAGTGCTAGAATTATAGGCACACACTTGCTGTCTCACCTAATTTCTACCTGGGGGTTGGGGATCTGAACTCAGGTCCTCATGCCTTCACAAGGAACACTTCACCAACTCCCTCACCTCTCTGGCTCAAACAACTTTTTACATCCTATCCCAGATGTACAGAGAAATCTTCTGGCAGGATGATTTCTATCTGGTTGATGAATTAATAAAATATTACAAGTTGAGTGTCCCCTTTCTGTGACACTTGAGGCTGGGAGTGTACCAGATGTCATAGATTTGTTAAACTTTGGAATATTTGATGAACTCGCCAATTAAGCTTTCCTCATGTGAAAATCTAAAATAACACTTTGAGCATCATGTCTATCATCAAGTAAGTGGGATTCCTGAACACATCAGATCTCACATTTTCAGACCAGGGAAGTTCAATCACAGTTGGTACCTGTTGGCCCACCAGATTTCTAGGGCAGCATCTGTGTGCAACACATGTGAGTTCATCTTTAACTTTAGCCTTCATCTGTTGAGTCTGTCTTCTACGGGACGCACACACCATCTGCACCTACAGCTCTCCTGCAAAGCAGCAGCTTTAACCTCATCCCTCTCCCAGACACAAACACAGAAGAGAGGAGGGAGAGCTGTCCATGGGGGAGGGATGAACTGTACGTGGGGGAGGAAGAGCTGTACATGGGGGAAGGAGAACTGTACATGGGGGGAGGGAGAGCTGTACATGGGGAGGGAGAGCTGACCATGGGGAGGGATGACCATGCAGCAGACCCTCCCAAGTGAGGATGGCATCAGAACTGAGCCAACACTAACAATGACCTCCTCTCCCATCTCTCTCCTGTATGGCTGGGCCACAGACAGACCTCTGAGTTGCTAAGCAGATAGATAAGAAGCTCGGGAGAAAAATCCAACCCTCCCCAGGATGGGACAAAAGAACAACACTGATTATTCACTCACTTTCAACTTTTTCAACTGGAAAATCTGACACTGCAGGCCAGGCAAAGGAGATCGTCACAATGTCTAAAACAGTCTGGACAATTTTACACCAAAAAGGAAAAGACATGGCCAGGTTTGTGGTGCACACCTCTAATCCCGGCACTCCGCAGGCAGAGGCAGGCAGTTTTGAGTTCATCCTGGTCTACAAAGTGAGTTCCAGGCCAGTCAGGAATACAGGGAGAGACCCTGTCTTAAGTTATAAAAAAAAAAAAAGGAAAGATGGGGTTTGGGGAGACGGCTCAGTCAGTAAAGTGCTTACCACACAACACAGGGACCCGAGTTTAGTCCCTAGCCCTGAGTCACACATGGTAGTAGACACTTATAAAGCCAGTGCTGGGGAAGCAGGGACGTGTGGAAGGGTCCCAAGCCAGCTTGACCACTACAACCATCAGCTCTAAGTCCCTGTGAGATCCTGTCTCAAAAAACAAGGTAGACAGCTCCTGAAGAATGACCTGTGGCCTCCACAAAAAGCACACACTCATGGACCTTCATCCACATAAATGTGCACATATATGCACACACATATACCAAAAGTCAAAGGTAGGTTGGGGTTGTGGCTTAATGGTACAGCACAAGGTCCAGGGTTCAATCTCCAGTTCTTAAATTTAAAAAAAAATTATACAGTTGGAAAAGTAGAAAAATAAACTATTGATAGAAATATTCAGCAATTGAAATCTGTTCATTCTTGCAAGTGAAAGTATAGAGAGGCCCTTTTCCAAAACAACTAGGACCCTAAGTGTTTAGGATCTTTTTTCTTCTTATTTTCAGATTTTAAAAGAGTTGCATATACATAAGGAGTTAGCTCAGTGAAGAAACTCAAGTCTAAACATAAAATTCATTTGTTTCATTCACACCTTATACAAATAGCCTAAGGTAATGGTGTGGGGGATACACATGATGAATACACAAGGGTGTGTGCTCGCTTGAGCTTTCGTGGACTCCCTCGGCCCAGCACTGGGGTTACAAGCACACCTTTTGTTTTTCCTAAGGAAGATGCAAGTCAGGGAAGGTTATTATTTATATTATTATTTAAACCATTTTAGTAGGAGGACAGAAAATCAAATGCTCACCTTCTTTTCTCTATCATATCCTAACTGCATACTTAAAGGCCACTTAGAATGTCAAGAAAGGAACATGAAGACTTGCTACTAATAACACACTGCTGTGAAACCTCCTTGGAGGCCAAGAGGAGATGCACTTTGCTCTGCTGAGTTATCCCAGAAAATCAAAGCAAGTCAACTGAATTTCACCTTCCTGTAAAATCCCAAATGATCACACACCAAGTCTGAGCTAGAATGACCATGAAATGAAAACCTGTAGGTCAGTTAGGAGGCAGATCCAGGGGACAGAGACCAGAGTCCTCCACATTACGATGCCAAGAAGTTAAATACAATGTAAGAGTTTAGTCAAGTTTCTAAAATACTAAACTATTAACTTTGGGACTTGACTAAGCATTCCATAGTGTGCTGATGCCACAGGTAACTGCAGGGCACAAGCCACAAGAGGAAGGTGAGATAGTCAGAGCATCCTTAAGACCAGAGGGAGGTCTCGCATTCAGAAGAGCAGTGGCTGCTAACTTTGGTAGTTTCTGTGAAATCCTTCTGCGGAAGTGGATGCTGTTACATTTTGAGACTGAGGAACTTTTAGGAGGTGGGGCCTAACTAAAGGAAGTATGTCACTAGAGTGGGCTTCAAAGACTACATACAGCCTGACCTCCAGCTACAGCCCAGTCCTCTGGGTCCACCACCACCTGGCACGCTTTCCTGATGCCATGTACCGACATTCTCTGCCATGTCTTCCCTGCCATGATGGGCTGAAACTTGTGAAGAAACCATGAGAAAAAAAAAAAAAAACCCTTAGGTGTTTTCATCAAGTATTCTGTCCCAGAAAGGCCAAGATAACCCATATGCTATTCTCAACCATCCTCTGCATCATATCTGCTGGGTTGCATGGACATGCAGAGCTGTCCAATTTAATTTGACTCTGGGAAGGGGGGATCACCACAGCCTAAACATTACAGACAATAGCTCAGCCTGGGCCAGGGTCCTTAGATGATCTCTCATCACCTACTAACCAGCTGCCTTGGAAAAGCTACTGTGATGAAACACTGAGCAGAAGGGAGGGAGCTGACCACCTAGGCTTCCTCCATGTTACAGTCCTTGAGGCCTCAGGTTGCCTAGCGCCAAGGGAAGCCACCCTCCTCCCATCAGGACATGGTTTCCTGCGTCTCGTGATCAGACATGTATCTCTAATGACTTCATGTTTAGGTTGGGTATACACAGCAACTGGCTCAGAATTAAGGATACATTTCCCTGTTGAGTGGTCAATATAACCTTGACTTTGTCACCCTGCACCCCAACCCCCTGACCTCATCTGAGGAGGTGTCCTGCAGTGGATGTTATGCCTCTCCACCCACCTGACCTGGAGGGAAATGGTCCACACCTTCAAGGAGTGATAATTGCTGGGAGGCAAGGGACACACACACACAGCAAGATACACAAATGTTCCCTCTCCTAGAGAAATGCACTTAGCTCGTGGAATGAATGTGAGCACCCTTCAGCATTCACAGTTTTCTTGATTTTCCTGGAGTATGTCAACACATCTTACCCCTCAGGTTCCTAGAGGTAAGATAAGACACATGCACAGAATGGAAAGGCATGCAGGCCCAGAGTCAGCTCCAAAGCCCCCTGCTATTGGCCACACTGAACACAAACCTTCCATAGCCAAACTTCCCCCACTACCACCACCAACCTCATGCCTGCCTTCCACTGCCTTTCTACTATTTCTTATTTTCAATTAAAATACCTATGGATTTTATGCCAAATGGGGAAGGTAATAAATCTGAATTATAAGCCTCTAACCACCATCCAAGCCAATGTGAAATACTTAATGCTCCACTCCATTTGTTTTGCTTAAAACTGATCTCTTGGAAATTTGGGCAGCCTTGCTTCTCGCTGTTGGGTAGCAGAGAATGCAAATGTGAAGGCTTTATTACCATGAGCTGCAGCTTTGACATCTCCAGTGTCGGTCTTCATCATGGTCACTACTTTCTCAAGGTGCATATCTATACTTCTCCCAAGGACCCATTCAGTCAATCACCACACATTTGCTGAACATCTACTTAATACTATGCATCTAATTCAGCACAAAAAATGAAAACATGGTGAAAACGTCCAAGGTCATTGCTCCCTGGGAAATCAAGCAGGCTATTACTGTGCAGGGTGACGCCTGACATGATACAGAAAGGTTATTAAATGAACATTAGGCAGTGACTATGTGTCAGAAATCCAAGGCCATTGCCTCTATTCACCTATGACCCTATAAATGAAGGTGTCCAAAGCAGTGCACCAAGGCAAGTCCACTCTACATTAATAGCATCACATCTGCAACCACCAGCTACACCTTAAGACCTCTCTGTTCAGCTGCCCTGGTAGCTTGGAGTTGGTTCATTCATGTTTATACTGGCCTTGTGTCTTCAGCACACAGCACATCCTGTAGAGAAAAGATCACAGTGACAATGGACCACAGAGCACACCTAGAAAGAACTCCCAAGTAAGCTGCAAGGATCAAGATGAACAGTGTTGTAAAACCCAGGGGACCTGGGCCTGCAGACAAGTCATCCATCTAGCTCCTGTAACCATGGAGTGGCTGCAGAGATGCCACAGGGCTTAGGGGTGCTTACTGTGTAACCCAGGGAACCAGGAGTTCAAATCCCAGCACTCATACAAGCCAGGCATGCCACACACTCCTGCCACTCCAGCTCTGAAGAGAAAAGTGGAGGAAGGAGAATAGTTGAGGTCTGCTGGCTGCTGGCCTACCTAAGAAAATGTGAGCCCAAGTCCAGGGAAAGAGCCTACTTTAAAGGGACAGGTGAGCAGTGGCAGAGGAAGGAACCTGATGCTCTCTTCTGTACTCTACACATGTGCACAGGTGAGCACACCTGCACACACACTGTACACACACACACACACACACACACTGTACACACACTGTACACACACACACACACACACACACACACACACT
>CABHPP010119346.1:21012-31884 GCA_902168425.1 Peromyscus attwateri | reverse complement strand
AAGTCTCCATGTCATGATTTAGGAGAGTCATGAAAAAGCCTGCTGCACTCCCCAGGGCATGGGGAGAGGGACTGGTCAGTAGAGAATCACCACCCTTTGACCATAGACTGGATGGGGCATCTAGAGGGGAACAGAATCAAAACTGAGTTGAGAGGATGCAGGAAGGATGTCTGCCCACTTCTTGAGACTTTTCTCAGTCCTGTCCACCTCACCCACCCTCATCCTTTCCCTGGACACCCTCTGTCATCCCTGGCGTCCCCTCCTGCTGTTCCCTCCCCTATTCCCGGGGCCAAGTCACTAGAGGCCAGTTCTCCTCCTCCTGGATTTCTAAGATTACTTTTTGCTCCGCCCACTACCTCCCTTCCCATCGGTGCAAAATCCAAGAAAGAGTCTCAGTGAAGCCGAGACTGTGGAGACTCACTGCCTATGCCTCCCTGCCCGCCCCCTCCCCCTCCACAGCTGGACGGTTCTCTCCCCCCTCCACATACACACACAGCTGGGCGGTGGTGGCCCACGCCTTCAATCCCAGCACTAGGGAGGCAGAGACAGGTGTATCTCTGTCAGTTCCAGGCCAGCCTGGTCTACAGATTGAGTTCCAGGTCAGCCAGGGCTACATAGTTACCCTGTCTTGAAAAACCAAAACCAACCAACCAAAAACAAACAAACAAAAAACCCACAAGTACCTTGCCCCGCCTCCCAAGCTCTGAATCCAGGGGGCTCCTTCTGCTGCAGTCTTTGGTCCTGTCTGTCTCCCGAGTCCCCTGTCTCACAAGCTGAGCTATAGACTCTTTTCACGCCCAGAACTTGAGCCCCTGCCCCCTCCCTCATACTCACTCCAAGTCTAGGCGAGGAAGGAACTGAAGGGATCTGGCGGTGGGGGAGTGGTGACCAGGCCCCAGCACCTCTGGGAAGCAAGGGACTGCGGGTGGAGGCTATGACATCCCACTGGAGGAGGGACAGCCCCTGACCCTCACAACCGTGGGTCTTCAAGGTCCGCCTTTACGACAGACCCAGGGGCCTTGGAATCCCCAGGGAAAAGGTAGGACACACAAGGTCCGCAGGATGGTGACCTCTCTCTTTAAAACAAACCCTTTGTCGATTTCACCCCCACTGCCACCTGTCGCTGTCATCGCTGTCATCGTGACTTGTCGCCTCCCACACTTGTTGTGGCTGTGACCGCCTTCTGCGGGAGGCCAACAGGGAGAGGACTACAAAATCCGTGATGCTCCGCGGTGCGCGGGCCTTTGACTACCGGTAGTGGTGGCCAGAGGCTTCATGGGGATTGTTGTTCCCGGACCTCTCACTGGCGGGCCGACCGCGAAATAGGATGCTTCTCTTCCCTCCCATCTCTTTCTCAACTCCAGAGGTCATTCATTTTTCCCTTCCCGAAAGTGACCAAAGTGGGTTCCATCAATGGAAAGTGGATTTTTTTTTTTTAATTGGAAAGAAGCTAGCCTCTGTGGCCTGTGTGCATGTACCCTAACTAAGCGGTCCTCTGAGGAACTGCGCCTGCGCAACCCTTCTTTCTTCCGGTCCGGTTGCACGAGACCGAGCACGCGCCAGACCCACGCGCGGGCCGATGTTTTTGTCTCCTCGGTCGAAGACGGCCACGTAGGGCCCCAAAAAGACGTCTCCGAGGATCCAGAGGGGTCCTGCAGGCTTCGGAATGTCCAAGGCCTGGAAGCCCAACACGCAGAAGCCAACATCGCTCTTAAGAATCTGCAAGGTGACAACACGGAGGAAATTGGGTGTCACTGGAATCCGAGTTTGATTGCCCCCTCTGCACCCAGAAGAGGACGAGGAGTGTTGCTAGCTGGGCGTGGTGCCACCATCCAGTGATCTCAGCACTCGGGAGACTCAGGCAGGAGGATGGGGAGGTTCAACACCAGCCTGGGCTACATACTTCAACCCATTTTCAAAAAAAAAAAAAGGGGGGGGGCGACGAAATGGCTCAGCTGGTAAAGGTACTTGCTGCTAAGTCTGTCAACCCGAGTTCAGTCCTCAGACCCCCTCATAAGAGAGAAAACAGATTCCTTCAGGTTGTCTTCTGACTTCTACACACATGCTGTAATCAAGTGCGCACATACAGAAAATAAATAAAAAGCGTTGAAAGGGAGAGAAGAAGAAAAAGAAAGGCAAAGTTCAGGCTGGGTATGTTGGTGCACACCTTTAATCCCAGCACTTGAGGAAGAGACAGGAGGAACTCTGAGTTTGAGGTCAACCTGGTCTATATTAGCAGGTCTGGGTCTGCCAAAGCTACACAGTGAGACCCTCTCTAAAGGCGAAGTTCCTGTGTTGGATATCCAGCCCTGGTGAAGGAAGAGCCCCAGCTCTACCCTCGCAAGATCAGTTTTGTTACTCTGACGTCACTATGGCAGTCGCCTTACCTTAATGACATAGTCCTGGCCTGTGAGGTTAAACCAGACTCCACCAAGGCGGAAGGAGACAGGGGGAAGCTCTGGGATCTTGGAACACTGAATGAGGTACTGCGGAAGAAGAGGAACAGTCAGGATGATTCCTGCTCTGCTCATGTGTCTTGGGTGGACCCCTAGTGCTCTAGAGTACAGCTTATATTGGGCAGTCAGGTGTTCAGGACCTCCTGTAGAAAGGCCTGTTAGGTAGGCTTCTCCTATTAAGTCCAGGTCTACATTTTTCTCTCCCACCCACCTGGAAAGCATGCTAACTTCCTCCTACGGCCTTCCACCTCATCACTCGGACTCCAGGTCCACCTGCCCTTCCTCATTTACTTCCTGGTTACCTGCTTTTATCCTTTAGGCTGCAGCTGCCCACCCAAAATCTGCCACCAAACCCCCAAGATCCTCTGAAGCACACCCATCAGAACCAGGAATAGTCTCACCTGCCCAGCCAGGAAGGGAAATCCCCCAATGGCCTTATTCAAGGCCTGGATCTCCTCACTAGGTCCTGTGATTAGAGATGTTCCTGTGTCTAGGATGGCACCACAGCCCTGGGCACAAAGAGTCAGCCCTGTACCAACCTTCACACTGTGAGGGAGGATGGCCCAGGAGCTGTTGTCAGAGGCAGGGCCTGGGTGTCCAGACCCTCAGCTCAAGCCCCATGAGTCCAAGTTCCTCACCTCTCCATGTGGACCTGCCAGTAGGCAGGGACGGTGACTGGTATGAAGGTGAGGGGAGGTATGTAGTGGGCTGGGTCTGAGCCCCCCAGGACCAGCTCTCCTCCATCAGACCCTTCAGAATCTCTGCAGAGGCAAAGTGAAGTAAGAGGCTGGTATTTCCATTTATTGGTCCCAGAGGTGGCCAGGGATGGGACCTCCTGCCAGTTGGCTTCTAGGTGGGTGTGCTAGCTAGTTTGATGTCAACTTGACACTAGCTAGAGTCCCTGGAGAGTAGGGAACCTCAACTGACAAAACACCTCAATGAGATTGGGCTATAGGCAGGTCTGTAGGGCATTTTCTTAGTGTTGATGTGGGAGGACACAGCCTGTTGTGAGTGAGGCCTCCTCTGGCCTGATTAGAAAGCAGGCTGAGCAAGCTATGAGGAGCAAGCCAGTAAGCAGCTCCCCTCCAGGGCCTCTGCATCAGCTCCTGTGTCCAGGTTCCTCCTGTTTGAGTTCCTGTCCTGACTTCCTTCAGTGATGGACTGTGGATATGGAAGGGTAAGCCAAATAAACCTTGCCTCTCCAACTTGCTTTTGGTTGTGGTGTTTCATCACAGCAATAGTAACCCTAACCAAGACAGTAGGGTAGAGGGGTATGGGCAGGTCCTAAGTATGGGGACCGGAAACAAGCCAAGGATGACCTTGAACTCCTGATCCTCCCTCTTCCACCTCCCAAGTGTTGGGATGACAGGCTTGCACCACCACGTCTGTTACTGATGGGGCTTTTGAGTATACAGTTGTGCCTCTTAAAAGCTGATCAATAATGAGTGACCCTAACTCTAGGCAGGGCTCTCCAGCAGAGTATGAGCTCTCTTGGAGGTGAAGCAAGGGTCCTTAAGTGGAGTACTTGTTGAATGGGCATGGAATTTCCTGTTTGATTTCAAAACCTGGGGCATTGTGAACCCATGGTGAGTTTCATTAGTATGTCCTGAGTTGCCACTTAGGTTGTGGGGTTTCCTCTTGTGTTTCTATATTGGGTAAGCACTTTCCTGAATGTAGGTGAAAGCTCTTGTGTTGGGAGGCTGACTTCCTTCAAGGACCACTGGACTTCCTGTGTTAATAATGGGACTTCCTGAAGGGGTTTTCTCCGGGCTGGTGTTGTAACTGACTGTGTGCCAAGCCAAACAACCACTATCTTGGGAGTTAAGCTGTGCCCCCTTGAAAAAGTTCATCCCAGATGGGCTTGTTGACTGTTTACATGGAAGGGTGAGGAGGGTCATGAGACCCTCACCTGAGTATCCAGCTGCTCCCTGCCATGCAACTCTGCCTCAATTGCTAGTGGCCTGGGAGAGGGGCTAGAGTATGTAGATTAAGGGAAGCTCCATCTATGGAGCTACAAGGAACCCTCCATCCCCACTGGGGCAGCCTTTTAGGGGAGGAGCACCCACTGCTGTGAGTAACTCCTCACCTATGCTCTGTAAGGAAGCTGAATGCACTCATTGGTTCCCCAGAGCGAACTGTGGTGGGAGGGTGCCTAGGTATTAGGACCTCCTAAGGGAAAGGATTTTAGCGGCTACTGCACTCCTGGGTATGGGGACAACTCCCATCCAATACCTGTTGAGGTAAAAGGAGAAGACGGGCTTCTCCAGCAGCCCCTGCTCCACCATCCTGTCCAGTGGAGGCCGAACTCCTCCCACAGCCAGAGCTGGGAAACCGAGGCCCAGGATCCCATCAAAGCGAGCAAAAGCAAAGACCAGGCTGGGCTCCCACAGAGCCTCTCCAAATGTCACAGAGGCACCGTGGATCCCCCCAATCTAGGGATAAATTAAAGTGGGACCAGTTACTTCTAGAAAGACATTACCCTCCTATGGCTGAGAACCTGCTTGGAGGCATTGGGAAAGAATCTAGATGGTCTACATGAGAATCCAAGCCTCTTCCCAAGAAACCATATACATTTGCTCAGGAAGTTCTGCCCCACTACTCAGGAAGCTCCACTTCTGAGGAGGCCATGCTTATTTGCAAAGGAAGCCTCCTTTTTTAGAAGTCCCACCCCCTTTCTCAAGAGGCCCCACCCCTTCACAAGGAGCCCCATCTTCTTGCTAAGGAGATCCCATCTCTTCTCTAGAAATCCTATCTCCTTTCCTAGGAGACCCCACCTCTTTCTAAGAAGCTCCACCCCTTGACCAGCAGATCATGCCCCTCATTCTGTCCCTAGGAGACCCCACCTCCTCTCAAGAATCCCTTCCCCCTCTCCCATGAGGGCCTGCCTCTTCAAGCCCCTCCCTGAACCAGGTGGTGGTAGACCCAGGTTCTAAGCTGAAGTCTTGTGTGGCTGAAGTCACCCACAGTCAGATTCTCCTGGCTCAGGATGCCGTTCAGCCGCCCAGTCCCATACTGAATGGCAAACTTGGTCCCATTGGGCCGAAAGGAGCTGGAGGCCTTGGGATTGAAACGATGGTGAAACCCTAATTCAAGAGATAAAATAGGTGTCACTCGGGATGGGAGACTCAGCACCTGCAAGGACAGCCTAGGGGATACTGAGGCCAAGCCCCTCTTCTCCCATCACCCCTTTTGGCCTTCCTCCCGGGGGAGCTCACAGCAGGGCAAACTGAAGAAATGACATCTCGTGGATGGGACCCAGAAATTGGAAGAACCCGTGTCAAAGACCACTGTGAAGTTCTGAGGAGGCGTTCCCAAACCAATGTTTCCAAAATACTGGGTCTGGTGGTACAAGTGAGCACAGGGTAAATGAAGAGTTGGGTATTCTGCCTCAAGGGTGGGAATGTGGGGGCTGGGACTCACGTTCATGAACTTGGACAGGGGCACAAAGATGGGCTTTTCACCAGAGGTGGGGGCCCTAGGAGGCTCTGCTGGCTGTCCCCATCCGTTCAGTGGGCTGAAGATCCTGTGTCCGGGGTGGAGTCGGCGAAGAGGAACTCTAGACAGAGAGAATTTGGACAGTGAAAAAGCCGTGCACCCAGGAGACCTTCGTGTGATAGATGCCCTCCATTGGACCGGAAGGTAACCATCCCCGGGGCCCCGCAGTAGCAGCTCAACAGTGACCAAGGAATGCTGTGAGGGCAACTTCCCAGCCCTCAGAGAAAGCCACGCATCCGCGGGGTGCAGACTCAGAGGCCCACCGCTATCCAGGTGCTTTAAGGAAAGCTGTCCCCAGGTACCACCATTCCCAGCGGGTTCCAAAGATGGCAAAAAACCAAAAAATGATGGGAAGGGGAAGCGGCAGAGATGGTTCAGTGGTTAAGAATGCTTGGGATCCAGCAGAGAACCTGAGATTAGTTCCCAATACCCATATCGGGAGGTTCACAACCACCTGTAACTCCAGCTTTAAGAGATCCAGCACCCACTTCTGGCACTGAACTTACCTGCACACACCTACATGAAGACTCACACATAAGCATATAATTAAAAATAGTGATTCAAAGTATATATATATATATAATAGGCCAGGCAGTGGTGGTGCACATACCTTTAATCCCAGTACTCAGGAGGCAGAGGTAGGTGGATCTCTGAGTTCGAGGCCAGATCTACAGATTGAGTTCCAGAACAGCCAGGGCTACACAGAGAAACCCTGTCTCGGAAAACCAAAAGCAAACAAACAAACAGACAGAAGGATATATAAAATATCAAAAATAATATATAAAATATTTAAATTACATGTAAATTTAGCAGGAATTAAGCTGTAATTTCAATCTTCTGTACTGCCAGAAGAAACAAAAAAGGAAACCCTGGTTTGACATTACATTTACATTTTTTTTTGAGATTTAAAAATTTTTTATTTTGCCGGGCGGTGGTGGTGCACGCCTTTAATCCCAGCACTCAGGAGGCAGAGGCAGGTGGATCTCTGTGAGTTCGAGGCCAGCCTGGTCTCCCAAGCGAGTTCCAGGAAAGGCGCAAAGCTACACAGAGAAACCCTGTCTTGAAAAACCAAAAAAAAAAAAAAAAAAAAAAAAAATTTATTTTACGTGTATGAGTGTTTTGTCTGCATGTGTATCTGTGCACTGTGTACATGGCTGGTGCCTGCAGAGGCCAGAAGAGGGTGTCAGATCTCCTAAAATCAAAGTTTCAGACAGTTGTTAGCTGCCATGTGGGTGCTGGAAATCAAATCTGGGTCTTCTGGAAGAGCAGCGAGTGCACCTAACCACTGAGCCATCTCTCCAGCCCTTCATTGACAATTTTTTATGTGGACCTCAGTGAGGGGGTGGGGCGCTAAAAACCTGCCATTGTGATGTGAATTCTCGGTGACTTCATGCACGCTGGTGAGACTCTGTTCCCCATGCTTGGGGGTGGGGGATATAAACGCCAAAGCCTAATTTCACCCTTCATGGTAAGATAAATCACAGATGTGGCAAAGACTTGGTGTGAAGATTCTAAGGACAATAGAAATAAATATAGAACCTAACTGAGAAGAGGGGGGCTTTCCTAAGCATGGCACAAAGGGGCACACTGATGAGAGAGACTTGCAGCCCGCAGGATGGCTCAGTGAGTAAAGCTGAGGACCTGAATTTGATCCCCAGACCTACAGGGTGGAAGGAGAGGACTGATTTCTGCACGTTTTCCTCAGACCTCCACATGCACTCATACAAGCCAGTGCACGTGTGCGCGCACACACCACACACACACACACACACACACACACACACACACACACAAACACTAAATGTACACACACACATACACATTAAATAAATGTACATGCGCACACACAATAAATAAATGTAATAAAAAAGTATAAACTTCTCTGCAACACAGTCACATGCAAAAGAGGAACATAAAGTTGGTTTGTGAGTGGTCTCATTTGTTTGTCTATTTTGAGACTAGGTCTCACTATGTAGCCATGACTGTCCTGGAACTCACTCTGTAGACCAGGTTGGCCTTGAATTTACAGAGAGCCGCCTACCTCTGCCTCTGGAGTGCTGGGATTAAAGGAGTGTGCCACCACCGCCCAGCCAAGATTTTTTTTTTCTATGTGCATTGAGTGTTTTGCCTACATGTATGTGTGTGTGAGTGTGCTAGATCTCCTGGAACTGAAGTTACAGACAATTGTGAGCTGTCATGTGGGTGGTAGGAACTGAACCCAGGTCCTCTAGAAGAGCAGCCAGTGCTCTTAACCACTAAGCTATGTCTCCAGCCCAAGAATTTAGATGTTTTTAAAGATGATTTTTTTTAAAGTAAAAAGAAGTCTTGAGAAATGGCTTGGAGGTAGAGCCCCTGCCTAGAATCCCCCAGTGAGGGGCTGGGGGTGTGACTCAGTGGTAGAGTATTTACCTAACATGCACAAGACTGTGGGTTCAGTCTTCAGTAGCACAAAGGGAAGAAAAAAAAAAAGATAACAAAAAAGAAACTCCCAGGAAGTAAAGGAGGCAAAAAGAAGGAAGAAAACTCTGGCCACATCTTTGAACACAACTGCAACTTCTCCTTCAGTAGTTGACAGGAAGATCTGCTTAGTAAGGACAGGTCTGACTGGAGAAGTGGTGGGTTGAGCTCACTCTTCTGTGAAACATAGGTAGACCAGACCTAGCTCCACCACAACGAAAGGGGAAGAAGCTCCTACCATCAGTGTTTCTCAGAATTAGCATGAAGCCTGGTCCATTAGATCAGTGGTGTTGGACGCACCTTTCTTTCTCTGTTGGGGGTGGGTAGTGGGGAGAGAGACCAGGTCTTGCTATATAGCCCTGGCTGGCTTCGAACTTGTAGCAATTCTCCTGCCTCTGCTTCAGAGTGGTGTCTGATGACTGGTGGCAGTATCCTGTAAAGGCTTTGCCTGTCCTCAGCCTCTGTCATAAATAACTATGGTGTTGAAAGCCTCTAATCCATATACAATCCCTGATATAACAGGATTGCCATGAGTTCCAAACCACCCTGGCCTACAGACTGAGACTAGTAATAAGAGTCATGGCTGGAGAGCTGGCTCAGCTAGCAAGAGCATTACTGCTCTTCCAGAGGACCCAGGTTTGATTCCCAGCACCCACATGGTGGCCCATAACCATCTGTAATTCCAGTTTCATGGGATCCAAGGCCCTCTTCTAGCCTCTGTGGGCACCAGGCATGTACACAGTGCACATACATACAGGTGCAGGCATGTGCTGGCTAGTTTCTATGTCAACCTGCCAGAGCTAGAATCACTTTGGAAGAAGGAACCTCAGTTGAGAAAATGCCCTCTTCAGATTGTCCTGTGGGCACGCCTATGGTGCATTTTTTTTTTTTTTTTGATGTGGGAGGTCCCAGCTCACCATGGGATATGTCAACCCTGGGCAGGTGTCCTGGGTTGTAAACAGGTTGAGCAAGCCAAGAGGAGCAAGCAGTGATCTTCCATGGCTTTTGTTTGAGTTCCTGCTTCCAGGCTCCTGCTTTGACTTCCCTCGTTGCTGGGCTGGGACCTGAGAGTTGTAAAGTGAAATAAACCTTTTTTGGTCATGCTATTTTATCACAGCAACAGAAACTAAGATAGAAATTTGTGCCGGGTTCATGGGGCATTGCTGTGACAGATCTGACTTTGGGAAGGATTGTGGTGGACTTTTGGCTGAAAAAGCTGTTGAGGGGCTGGAGAGATGGCTCAGAGGTTAAGAGCACTGGCTGCTCTTCCAGAGGTCCTGAGTTCAATTCCCAGCACCCACATGGTGGCTCACAGCCATCTGTAATGAGATCTGGTGCCCTCTTCTGGCCTGCAGGGATACATGCAAACAGAACACTGTATACAAAATAAATAAATAAATCTTTAATTAAAAAAAAAATCTTAAAAAAAAAAAAAGCTGTTGAGTACTCGGAGCTCAGTGGGCGGTTTTGCAGGAACTTGGAAGCTAAGCTTGTTGAAAGCAACTCAGACTATAGAGGTCTGGTTTGTATGGTGGTGGCGCACGCCTTTAATGCCAGCACTCAGGAGGTAGAGGCAGGCGGATCTCTGTGAGCTGGAGGCCTGCTTGGTCTACAGAGTGAGTTTTAGGTCATCCAGGACTACACAGAGAAGCCCTGTCTTGAAAAACCAAACCAGAACAGCAACAACAAACTCTGTCAAGGCCACTTATGTGATATTTTTAATTAAGAACTATGAAACTTCGCTTTGCAGAGACAATTGATGCTGGTTAGCTGGAGCTGAGAAATTAGCAGTAATTAAAAAGAGACCAGGTTCCAGCGTGGTGGTGCACACCTTTAATGCCAGCCGATATTGAGTGTGAGGCAGGCAGATCTCTGTGAATTCAAGACCAGCCTGGTCTTCATAAAGAGTTCCAGGTCAACCATGGCTACACAGTGAGACCCTGCTGAAGAAGAGGAAGAGGAGGAGGAAGAAGAGAAGGAAGCAGCTCACTGGGGTGAAATCTTCTGGGAAGTGCTTCCTCGGGTTCCACACATAGAAACTATGGTCCAGAGGGAGGTACACATGTACCTTGTGCTGCTAGCCAAACTTGGCAATGTGTACGAGTTTCCAGAGTGAGACTGGTTTTGAAGGCATGGAGGAGTCATGGAGCTGAAGCAAGGCTCTGTGAGCAGCCAGAAGAAGCCACTGGTGAAGGGGCAGCCTCAGTTGCAGTCCAAGCCCCAGGATTGAAGGGATCATGGAGAGTAGGTGAGGCTCAGCACCATGTGACAGGGTCTGAGTCCCTGAAGAACACCCCAAAGAGGCTATTGGTAAAGATGTAGCCCAGCTGCAGAGACCCAGCATTTTGGAGATGCTAGTACCAAGGGATGACCACAGCAGTTGTGGAGTGGAGCCTGCCTGAGCTTAGGAGATGAGCTGTGTGTGTGTGTGTGTGTGTGTGTGTGTGTGTGTGTGTGTGTGTGT
>CABHPP010119346.1:0-17322 GCA_902168425.1 Peromyscus attwateri | reverse complement strand
ACACACACACACACACACACACACACACACACACACACACACACACAGACACACACACACACACACTCGTTTTAAAAAGGAGTAAAGTCTGGGACCCTGAAAAAGAAGCTGGACTCTTGTGGCACCAAGGCCAGCCCCAGCATTAAAGGGCAAGTGGTGGGAATCTGTCGGGAGTGGGGTAGGGGTCTCCATACCGGATCAGTGTGGCCCCTGCATGCTCCAGATTCCCCAGGAACAGCAGGCACAGCAGCACCAGTGGTGGCGACATCTCCGGGACTGGTGCTCGGCTGAGATGTTCTGTGGCCTCTTTCCCTTTGAGACTCCACCCTGTTCACCCCCCACCACCTCCTGAAACACAGAAGTGGTCCTGTGCGTGTGTGTGTGTGTGTGTGTGTGTGTGTGTGTGTGTGTGTGTGTGTGTTTTAGATGTGTGCTGTTTGACTAGACTTCGGGAGAGTGGTACAGGCAGACCCACACCCACCCTTTCCTGACACCTCTATGCTTTTACTTTTGACTTTCAGTTCTCCTTTCTGAGACTCATTAACCACAAATTTTTCTTGAGCAAGAGGAAGGGACAGAAATGATTTGTAAGGGTCTGGGAAGGGACAGCCAGTTACAACAGAAACACGCTGTCCTGTGTGAGTGGCTCTGCCAGCCTCTCAGGATGCCCACTCTTTCTGTTTTTCTTTTTAGGGAGGAGGGGCTTCTCTCTCTTTTTACATTTTAATTAGCTAATTTATTTGTGCATGTGCCCACATACCACAGTATGAATTCAGAGGTCAGAGGACAACCTACAGGAGTCAGTTCTTTCCTTCCACCAGATGCGTCTCAGGGATCAAAAGGGATCAAACACAGGTCCGCAGCCTTGGTGGCAAGTGCCTTTATCTGCTGAGCCATCTCGCCAGCCGCCTTTTTCTTTGGAAACAAGGTCTCATAATGTTACTAAGCTCAAATAATCCTCTTGCCTTAGGCTCTAGAGCAGTGGTTCTCAACCTGTGGGTCACAATCGCTTTGGGGGTTGAATATCAGATATTCTGTATATCAGATATTTATGTTATGATTCGTAACAGTAGCCAGAAGTGACTTTATGGTTGGGGGTCACCACGTGAGAACTGTATTAAAGGGCAGCAGCACTAGGAAAGTTGAGGACTGCAGCTGTGGAGTATCTGGACTGAAAACACACTCAGCAGGGTTTGGGAGACGGCGGTGTAGTGGGAAAAGCACTTGAAGCCCAAGTGTGAGGACTTGAGTCCCTTCCCCAACTGGGCTGTGGAGCGATCTATGGCAGTCCTGGCGCTGGGGAATACAGTGAGGCCCATGCGGGGTGGGGCTTGCTGGCCAGCCAATCTAGCCAATCAATGAGCTCTAGCCTTAGTGAGAGACCCTGTCTCAAAAAAACAAGATGGAGAGTGATAGAGGGAGATATCTGACTGCACGGACCTCTGGTTTCCATATGCACGTGCCCAGAAGAGCTGCTGAGCACAATGGTACATGCCTGTAATCCCAACAACTGGGAGGCAGAGGCAAGGGGATTAGGAGTTCAAGGTCATTGTTGGCTAGATGTGAGGTCAGCCTGGGCTACATGAGAACCTGTCTGTCTCAAAAGAAAATTGAACTTGGAGGCAAATGCTTGTAATTCCAGTAACTGAAAGGCTGAGGCAGTAGAATCATGAGTTCAAAACCTCTCTGTGAGTAAAGAGAGAAAGAGACAGAGAAGAATGAGAAAAGTGACAGAGAGAAAGGAGAAAATGAATAAGAGGAGGAGGCTAGTCAGGCTCAGAGGCACATCCCTGTTATCCCAGCTACCTGAGAGACTGAGGCAGGAGGATGGCAAGTTCAAGGTTAGCCTTGGCTATAGAGTGAGTTTAAGGCCAGCCTGGGCAATTTAGTAAGAAGAGCCAAGCATAGAGATGCACGCCTTTAATCCCAGCACTTAGAGTAGAGGCAGGTGGATCTCTATGAGTTCAAGGCCAGCCTGGTCTACATATCATGTTTCAGGACTATAAACAAACGAATATCTCCCACCTGCCTGTTCCTGAATAACCATTCAGAGGCTTATATTAATAATAAATGTTTGGCCAATGGCTAAGGCTTATTACTAACTAGCTCTTGCATCTTAAATTAACCCATTTTTATTAATCTATGTACTGCCACGTGGCTGTGGCATTACGGGTTTGATGGCATGTTGCTGCTTGGGTGGCTGGCTGGCATCTGCCAGATTCCACCCTTCTTTCTCCCTCTATTTAGTGTGGCTTTCTCACCTAGCTATATTCTGCCTGGCAACAGGACAAATCAGTTCTATTTATCAACCAATGAGAGCAATACATATTTACAACATACAGAAAGACATCCCACAGCACAGGACAGCCAGGGCTACATAGTGAGACTGTCTCAAAAAAAAAAAATCAAAATCTGCTGCAGACCACAGGTACTATCACAAAAGCTACTACCTGGAAAAGTCAAGGACTTTTCCGAAGGTCAAGCTATGGCCTTACTAACATTATAGACTCCTAACTTCTTACCTAATCATTTCTAGGAATGTAGACTGAGCACATAAATTCCCTTCTTTTTTTTTAAATTAATTACATTAATTGTATTGATTTGATTTATTACATTCATGATATTATGTCCTGATACTACTGTCCATTTGTGGGTTTTTTCCATCACACAAAACAGAGATTCTGTACTTAGTAAATCATTGCTCTATATTTATTTCTTCTATATCTTTTTTTTTTTTTTTTTTTTTTTTTTTTTTTGGTTTTTTGAGACAGGGTTTCTCTGTGTAGCTTTGGAGCCTGTCTTGGAACTTACTCTGTAGCCCAGGCTGGCCTCGAACTCACAGAGATCCGCCTACCTCTGCCGCCCGAGTGCTGGGATTAAAGGCGTGCGCTGCTGCTGCTGCCGCCGCCGCCGCCGCCGCCGCCGCCGCCGCCGCCGCCGCCACCACCACCACCCAGCAATTTCTTCTATGTCTTGAGATAATGTCTAATCTTTCTGTCTCTATGAATTTGTATATTCTATATATGTCATGTAATATAGTTCTATAGTATTTGTCCTTTTTTTTAATGTAAAAATATTTTATGGCTGGGCAGTGGTGGCTCACGCCTTTAATCCCAGCACTCGGGAGGCAGAGCCAGGTGGATCTCTGTGAGTTGGAGGCCAGCCTGGTCTACAGAGTGAGATCCAGGAGAGGCGCAAAGCTACACAGAGAAACCCTGTCTCAAAAAAAAAGCCAAAAAAAAATTTATGTACAACTGCAGGAGAAATAATACACAGATATCCTGAACATAAAAACAGGTTATAATTTAAAAGTCCAGGGTTAATAAGTTCCCTTCTTGATATACTAACCGGTCACTAGCTCTCAGTTAACCTCCTCCTTTACCATACCCTTTTTGGGTTGTAAAAGAAAGCCTGATGGTCACTGCCTGAGGAAAATTCTTACCTGCCTTTATGATCTTGTAAGAATTCAAGCCTGGCGATCTTGCTCAGCCAGAGGATTGCTGTTGCTTGGTTTTATAACTGAGTACCTGAGAGATGAGGGAGCTGAGAGCTATAAAGAGTTAGGGGAGGATTTGATATATAGAACTTGAGGAGGAGATGAAGAAGAGAAAAGAGAACGGAAGAACTAGATGGGGAAGAACTGGAGAGGAACGAACTGAGAGGGAAAGAACTAGATGGATGAGAACCTAGATGAGGCAGCACTAAGATGAGAGAATTAAGATAGAACTTAGAGGGGACAGCAGATAAATGTAGAGAGAAATCAGGCAAGAAAGGAGCTAAGTAAGAGAGCATAGTAGAAGCTTGTAGAGAGAGAACTGACACAGAATAATAAAGTGTATGGACTAAGGAGTCTCGTGTACATAGATTCATTTCTTTTCATCAAAGATTAAATTATCAGCTGGTTGTAGATTCTTCCTGGACCCTGGGAGGGGACTATCGTGGGACTGGATCTCCATAGTCCCCGATAAAAATCAAATTTAAAAGATGTAATAAATAACAAGTGCCTGGAGAGCTGGCTCAGCAGTTAAGAATCTGCTGCTCTTCTAGAGTCTGTAAACTGATGACGTGACCACTCAGGGGATGGGTAAACAGAAAGTTTGTGTTGTGGATCTGAGAGAACATCCAGAGGCATCTGGAAGAGTCTGGAGCAGAGAGAGAGACAGACTGAACGTGGTCAGCAGACAGGGCCTGGCCAGGAGAGAAGCAGGAGCAGAGGGGGGTGTGGGGGATGAAGAGAAAGAGAGTGAGGGTCAAAGAGAAAGCCAAGGTGAGGACCAGGAAAGCTCATGGCTGAAACAGCAGAGTTATAAGAAGTGAGCAGCTATGGGGAGAGACGCTCCTGAACTGGGAGACGTTTAGGGGAGGGGGAGGCAGGAGCTGAGAAGAGTTAGGATGCCAGTATGGACCCATTGCCTGAACTCAGGGAGCCTGGAGGCCAGCATCCACTTTGGTATGCTCATCGGCACCACAGATAACCATTTGTCCATCCTGCCAGTGAGAAGGGAAGTGGCTTCTTTGGTAGAAGGGATCCACAAGTTCCTGAGGAATACTGGCTTTTGTCTAACTATCAGAACTTGGAGAGATGGAGTTTCCTTTGGACCTGACACAGAGAACTGGGTTCACTTCTCAGCACCCACACAACCGCTCACAGCCTTCTATTAACTCTAGTTCCAGAGGATCCAATTCCCTTTTCTGGCCTCCAAGGACACCAGGTACACAATGTGCATACATACATGCAAGCAAACACTCATACACATAGCATTAAATAAACAAATATTAAAAATAATAACTAAAGAATAAAAGACTATTGGAGGCATGGCTGGGCCCTGGAGCCTCAGACCCACCAGTGAGAGGCTTGGGGTCCCGTGCAACAGTAGAGGAGGGAGAGAGGGAGAGGTGTCAATCCCACCAGGTGAGAATTAGACCACTGTTCAGGTGGAAGCTCCACCTCAGCCTCCCTCCTCCCCCTCTCCAAACCCTGCCCTGTCTCAGAAAACCTGCCAAACGCTGGCTCCTCCCCCAGAGATGCTCAAGACCACACCTACAGGGTTTTTAAACTGAGCCCCAGGGACCAGCCATATGGTTTTTTGGTGTCTTCTCCCTGTCTCCTCTCTGGGGGCCGAAAAATTATCTGGGAGCATTTATCTCATTAAACCTGGACTTTTAATTCTTAATTCAGCTTGATTTGGATTACTGTGTTGGCAGAGAGGCTTAATATTGAGGTACAGAAACCTTTCATCTGGTGCGTTGGCTGGGAAGGGTTGATCCTCACTGGCTCCTCCCACTACCTCCCCCATCGGCCGCTGGCCGTGTGGTGGGAAAACACTCCTCTCCTCACACCCACTCTCCGGTAGGCTAGATGGGCTTTGGGTCCAGTAAGTTGCCCGTTCCAAGTCATTGCCTTAGAGGCCCAGGGTCTTTTCCGACTTTTGGGGCACCCTGCCAAAGATGTGGCCATGCCAGGATCCCCAACCTGCTACTGGAGCAAAGACTGGCTTTGTTCTGTGGGGCCCCTTCTGTGGAAGTGTTATCCCCAGATCGCAGGGACCCCCAAAAAACCACCCACAGAGACCGAATCCCATATGTAAAAGCAAAGAGCCTTCATTTTCAAGCTCAGAGCTTGGGTTCTCTGCCCAGCGCAGCAGAGAGCAGAGAGCCCAGAGCCAGGCAGGGTGGGGTTTTTAACATAGTCGAGGTTGGGGGGAGGGAATTTCCAGGGTTCAGGACCCTGACTGGCTGACATTTGTCTAGGGGTATAGGGAATGTTTGGAATGTCAGGCGCTTCCTCTGAGATGTAGGCCCCACTGGGTGGGGTCAGCTTATGGCTTTTCCCGGGTCCAGGTGTTGCCTGCCAGAAGCTGTGTCTGGGCCTCTAAGCCTGTCATGGCAGCTGTGTGGTCAAGCTGTTTTGGGGCCTCTCCACAGAAGATGTTCTGCTCAAGGGCATATCCGACACACACCCTTTTTTTTTTTTTTTTTTTGACCCAAAGCCTACCACAGTGGACACATTGTTTTAGACTTCGGGTTCCAGCACAGCCTTGTTAAATGGACAGCTGCAGGTCTAGACCAGATCCCCAAACACCCTTGGGGTGCCTTTTACAAAATCTGTTCAAACTGGGGCTACCGATACCATATATTCTGAACGCCTGATTTCTCTGTGCACTAAGACCTGGCCATAATATGCTTTTGATAGCCAATCAAGATGGCCACTGGAGGGAACTTTTGAATTTACCATCGTCTGTGATCTTGAAAATTTTTGCCAGCATGGGAAGAAATGGCTAGAACTGCCCTATGTCCACGGTTTCTGGGTACTGCATTCCCACCCTTCTTTCTCTTGCCCGTGTCCCGTGGCTCAGGTCTTGTTGGCTAGGGTCATGGCGCCTCCGGAGTCCCACCTGTCTGGGAACTGGGGCCCTGAACATTCTGCCTGACCATGCCGCTGGGGACACTACCTGCCCTCCTCCCCACTCTCCCGAGCCCTGCCTACCCATTCCCCCCCCCCCCCCCCCACGCTGCCACGTGTTCAATTCAGTGACCAACATTCCTCCCTCTATCCACCCCTCCCCCTTCCTCCTCCTCCAGGACAAAGGTCAAGGACCAACTTTCTCCTCCTTACCCACCTTCCTCTCCTCTCCTCCCTCCCTCTACCCCTCCCTATCCTTCAATGCCACAACCTACACCCTGGTCCCCTACTACACACTGGCCTACCCCCCTGCCTCCCGAATCCTCTCCAGTATCTTCTCACTCCTGGTCTCAGCAGACTCCTGCCCTCCTCTGCCCTTTGTGAGAGGTGGCTGGAGCCAATGGGATTGCTCGATGGGATTGTTCGAGTCCACGCCCCTTCAGGACCTCTCACAGACAGAGAAGCCGTTGGGTTCCCTATCTGCTAATCCCTCTGATTATATCAAGGGTCTTTCCCAAGCCTATGATCTGACCTGGCATGACCTCTATGTCATCCAGGCCTCCACTCTCACTCCCCAGGGGCGAGGTCGAGTTCAGGCAGCAGCGAGACAGTATGCAGCCCAAACCCACCTAGTGGACAATACGCTCCGGTCCCTGTGGGTGACATGGCGGTGCCAGCTACAGAGCCCTACTGGGACTACCAACCGGGTCAGAGCGGCCACCAGAGGTGGGACCTCTGCCTCCTTCAGGGTATGGAAATGGTCTCGGACTAAGTTATTAATTTTGATAAGCTCCTAGAGATTATGCAAAGAGCTGACAAACATCTGGCCATTTTTCTAAATCAATTATGAGAGACCATGATTCAATGTACTTGCCTTGACCCAGCTACCCATTGGTCCTGGCCACCCATTTCATTTCTCAATCAGCTCCAGATATTAGAAAGAAATTAAAAAGGTCTGAGGAGGGTCCCCAAACCCCCATACAGGAATTGGTGAAAGTGGCCTTTAAGGTTTTTAATGCCCGAGAGGAAGCTGCTCCTTGGCGGCTGCCCTGAGGCCACTGGCGCCCCCACCAGGAGAACAAGGGAAGTTGTCCACGAGGCTCCATCCCACCAGAGCTCAGCCCAAGTCAACTACACCAGGATCCTGCTACAAATGCAGCCAGGAAGGTCACAGTACTGCCCTGATCCTAAGCCACCAACGAGGCCATGCCCCATCTGCCAACAGTCTGGACACTGGAAATCGGAATGCCCTCCCAGGGGTTCATCCTCCATGCCACGCCACAGCGGCATCTGAGACTCTTCCAGCCTTCAAACTCCTCAGCCTGGTGGAGGACTGATGCAGCCTAGACTCCGCCCTCTCTGAGCCGAGGGTAATGCTCCAGGATTCAGTCCATTGCCCTTCTGGTGGACGCAGGAGCTACCTATTCTGTTTTAACCTCTCACTTGGGTCCCACAGGTCCCTTGCCAATTTCTGTCACGAGGGTGGAAGGGATCCCTTCCTTTCCCCTTAAGACCCTGTCACTTCCCTACAGATCCCACTATAGATGGTTGGGAGCCACTTTATGGATGCTGGGAATTGAACTCAGGATCCCTGGAAGAGCAATCAGTACTCTTGACCTCTGAGCCATCTCTCCAGCCCCACCTCCCTGCATTCTTGCAGGGCAATTCTTCTCACACTCTTTTCTAGTCATACCCGCCTGCCCTGCACCTCTACTTGGTCTCATATTCTCAGCCACTTTGGGGCCACACTCACCTTGGCCCCCACACCCTCTCCTGATTCCTACCTTCTTCTCCCCTTAATAGCCTCACAGCTTCCCACCCCAGACTGTCCTGTCCCTACCCTCCCGTATCCAGTTGACCCGAGTATGGGATATCTCCACCCTGGTGGTTGCTACTCACCACAGCCAGTCCGTGTTCACCTTAAGGACCCCTCCTCCTTTCCTTCCAGACCCCAGTTTCCTATTTCTGAAACCCATCGCCGAGTCTCAGCAGGATGTATGGGTGAAGAAGCATGCTATTAACTGCCATCCTGGAGACCTCAGGAATCGGTTTATTGAGGAAGCAGAGAAGGCAGGTTGCTAGGAGAAAAATAGATGACTATCGTCAGTCCTATGAACGGGAACAGCTGTGAGGAGAGTGGAGCTTGGCAGCAAGACTGGAAGAGCTGTGCCCTGGCTGTACTGACAAAGATGAGAAGGCAGCAGAGCAGCTCGGTCCCTCACTGGGACATCTGGGAGAACCCAAGGGCGGAGGGTCCCAGCTGCTGGACAGACGGACAGACCACGCATCCTGAATAGGTGCCCGCTTGAGCCTGGAGAGATGGTACCAGCGTTGATGTCCCAGGAGCTTGGCAGCTGAGGGGGTGGTGAGGATCACAGTATAAGGTCCTGTCCATTGGGGCTCAAGAGACTTAGGAGCTAGCTGTTTGAGGAGTACTCAGTCTCCCGGGGAGAGTGGGGCGGGCTCAGGGGCAGTTGGGTCTGTTGGTGTGGGGGCAGGGAGATAGCTGTCTGCATGTGAACAGAGAAGAGACCTCAGAACGGAGATGAGACATAGGGGAGGTACCCAGCCAGTGGAGGAGTTTGGGTCGGGAGGTGGTGATTGAGGAGGAAGGGCCTTCCATTAGGGAGCTCAAAAGGGATCGGGCCTGTAGGAGAGCCTGTAGGAGAGCGTGGGGTGGCCTAGAGGCAGGTGGGGGCAATGGGGAGAAGGGAGAGCCAAGATAACCTGAGTTCACTGGAGAGCTTGGTGAGCTGTTGTTTGATGAGTCCATTGGCTCTCTCCACCTTTCCCAAGGATTGTGGATGGTAGGGGGTATGGAGTTTCCAGGAGATGTTGAGAGCTTCTAACACAAGCTCCATGACCCTGGAAGTGAAGGCTGCTGGCCTGTTGTCCATTTGGATCGTCTGCGGCATGCCAAACTGAGGGATGATATGTTCAAGGAGTGCCTGAGCCACATCTGTTGTTTCCCTGGAGATAGGAAATGCCTCTATCTATCCTGTAAAGGTGTCAATAAGAGTTAGGAGATAACGGAGCTTTTTTTTGTTTTGTTTTGTTTTTCGAGACAGGATTTCTCTGTTCTCTGTGTAGCTTTGCGCCTTTTCCTGGAACTCACTTGGTAGCCCAGGCTGGCCTCGAACTCACAGAGATCCACCTGGCTCTGCCTCCCGAGTGCTGGGATTAAAGGCGTGCACCACCACCGCCCCCCGACCGACCAATCGATTGATTGATTGATCGATCGATCGATCGGTGTATTGGTCGCTCGGTGCCTTCATTTGTTAGAAGGATGGATGGAGGCACCCATTAGACTGACACCGCGCGCGCGCGCGCGCACACACACACACACACACACACACACACACACACACACACACACACACCCGCCCGCCCGGGGACTCGAACCTGCCGCATCGGGGACAAGGATGAGCGCCGCTCCTAATCCCCTGAGCCACAGCTCCGGCTGGCGATAACGGAGCTTTTTATGAGTGGGCATGTGGGTGAAGTCCACCTGCCGGTTCTCGCCCGGTTGGTGTTTTTGAAGCTGGTGCAGGGGCAGATGTACTGGAGGGCACCCTGTGGGTTGGCCTTGGCATGTGCCTGCAGGAGGAGTTAACTTGTAAAATACTAGCTCAAAGATGGGTGGGGTCAAAGAGGGGCTCTAAGAAGTGGAACAAGGCTTTGGGGCCTGTGTGTAAGTCTGGTGGATGTCTGAGATGATGGACAGTGCCTGGTCCTGAGGGAGGATGGGCAGTTATTTAAGTAGAACCATCCATCCTTTTTCTGTGTGTCTCCCTTTTTTTAAAGAAGTTTGTCCCTCTCCTCTGGTTGATAATAGGGCTGATAGGAAGGTGGCAAAACCAAAATATGTTCTGTTGATCCAGTGGAGCTGGAGGCCAGTCCCCAGGCTACTGAGTCAGCCCTGGCATTGCCTAAGGCCACTGGGTCCTTGGAGGACTGATGTCCCCGGCAGTGGACTATAGCTACCTCTGCAGGGAGCTGGAGGGCCTCCAAGAGCTTGGCTATAAGGGTCCGTTAACTATGGGAGTGCCCTTGGTAGTGAGGAAGCCCCTTTCCCTCCACAGGACAGAATGGGCATGGGCTATTAGAAAGGCATATTTAGAGTCAGTAGAGATGTTAGCCCATTAACCCTTAGCTATCTGGAGCACTCTAGTCAAGGCAATTAATTCAGCCTTTTGTGAAGAGGTCCCCATTGGCAGGCAGGTCGCTTCAATTGTTTTAGTGGAAGTGACCACTGCATAAGCCACCTGGCGGTTTCCTGATCTGTCTAAGAGAACTGCCATCAACAAACAGGGTGAATTGGGGGTTTGTGAGGGGTTGGTCTAGGAGACCAGGCTGGGGTGTGGGTAAGGTACCAGAGGAGGAAGGGACAAGGTTGCAGGGTTTAGGGCAGGGCTGGAGGCCAAGGTAATTTGAGAGTTTTCTAGAAACAGTAAATGAAAGACTTGGACTCATAAGGGCCCAAGGAGGGAGAGAGAGGAATGGCTTAGAGGGTCTGAGAGGCAGTGGGTGGAGTACACTGTGATTGGCAGGAACAGGGTGATCTGGAGAGCCTCCCGCGTGAATTCAGCCACTGCTGCTAGAGCTCTCAAGCATGGTTGTTATCTGCAGATGGTGGGGTCCAGTTGTTTGGACAGAAAAGCGAAGGCCTGATTTCAAAGGCCCAACCAGTTGTATTAGAACCCTGGTGGCCACTTCCAACTTTTCATCTGTATAAAGATGATAAGGTTGGGAGGGGTCTGGGGAGAGCTAGGGCGGGGCCCTTAGTAGGGCATCCTGCAGTAAAGTGAAGTGGCGGTGGACAGTGGCCAGGTGGGTGAGGGCCCCATGGGAGTCTCTCTGGCTGCCTGGTATAGGGGCTTGGCTGTGATGGCAAAGTTAGGGATCTAGTGACAGAAGAATCCCATCAGGCCCCAAAACGAGAGAATCTGGTCTGCTGTGGTTGGGGGCTGTAAGTCCCGCAGGGCTTGGACCCTGTCAGAGGTGAGGGTCTTAGACCCCGGGCTGTTATACGCCCAAATATGCCACAGTGGGAGAGCATGGCTGAGCCTTAGATGGGGACACGGTATCCCAGGGAGCCGAGGAAGCTCAGCAGCCAAGAGGTGTCCACTGGGACAGAGGCAGGGAGGCCTGCAGAGAGAAGCCATCTACACGGTGGAGGAGTGTGCTAGGATGGGGTCAAAGGTGGAAAGATCCTGAGCCAAGGCGTGCCCAAAAAAACGAGGGCTGTCCCGGAAACCCTGAGGAAGAACAGTCCATGTAAGCTGTCCAGAGGACCAGGTGTCGGGGGCCTCCCAGGTGAGGGCAAAGAGGAAGTACGAGTCAGGCAGGGCGTAAGGGCAGTGAGAAAGGCATCTTTCAGGTCCAGGACAGTAGATGGGAGGTGGCTGCAGGAAGGTTAGGCAGGAGGCTGTAGGGTTGTTAGCCACTGGGTGGTTGGGATAACTGCCTCGTTAATGAGTTGGAGAATGGGGGTGTTGCAGGGTGAGTCCCTGAGTTAAAAGTCCCTGGGATAAAAGGCAGGTGATAATGGGCTTAAGGCCTCGGCGATGGGTTTCAGAAATAGGAAACTGGGGTCTGGAAGGAAAGGAGGAGGGGTCCTTAAGGTGAACAAGGACTGGCTGTGGTGAGTAGCAACCACCAGGGTGGAGATATCCCATACTCGGGTCAACTGGATACGGGAGGGTAGGGACAGGACAGTCTGGGGTGGGAAGCTGTGAGGCTATTAAGGGGAGAAGAAGGTAGGAATCAGGAGAGGGTGTGGGGGCCAAGGTGAGTGTGGCCCCAAAGTGGCTGAGAATATGAGACCAAGTAGAGGTGCAGGGCAGGCGGGTATGACTAGAAAAGAGTGTGAGAAGAATTGCCCTGCAAGAATGCAGGGAGGTGGGGCTGGAGAGATGGCTCAGAGGTCAAGAGCACCGGCATTGGCCAGGTCTCTACCAGGATTCCCAGAGTGTGGCCACGAATTACATTGGTCAGAGGCATATAAATGCAAAAAAACACAAGACGTACTTGCCACCTTCACCCAGTCAGGGGCAAGCAGACAGCCTGGCATACCTCCTGCCTACATGTGGTCACACGCACCCCTGCGAAGCTGGTGCGATCACGCTTGTTTACAGGAGTGAAAACACTGAGTTTATAACCTTACGAGAACAACAGCCCTCAGCATTCCAGGAAGTTATCGTCCTTAGGCAAGTGAGGCTTACAGGTGAGAGGCTGTTTGTTTTATCGATCTCTTAAACACAGTAATTAAAACTTAATTTTTTAGTTTTTTTTTTTTTTTTTTAAAGATTTATTTTATTTATTATGTATACAGAAGAGGGCGCCAGATCTCATCACAGATGGCTGCGAGCCACCATGTGGTTGCTGGGAATTGAACTCAGGACCTCTGGAAGAGCCGTCAGTGCTCTCAACCTCTGAGCCATCTCTCCAGCCCCAATTTTTTAGTTTTTGATTGTTGTTGTTTTTTGTTTTGTTTTTTGAATGCTGCTTACTGGCTTGCTCTTCTTGGCTTACTTAGCTTTCTTTTTTATTTTTATTTTTTTTTCATTTATTTTACATACCAACCACAGTTTCCCTTCCCTCCCCCCTCTCCCCACCTCCCATCTTCCCCTCTCCCCATCCACTCCTTCTCTGGCTCCATTCAGAAAGGGGCTCCATTCAGTTGAGGCAGGCCTGAGCTCCTCCCCTTGCCTCAAGGCTGCATGAGGTGATCCAGCATGGGGAACAGGTTCCCAAAGCCAGCTAAGCACCAGGGACAGGTCCTGATCTCACTGCTAGGAGCCTTACAAACAGACCAAGCTACACAACTGTCACACACATGCAGAGGGCCTGCCTAGGTCGGTCCCACGCAGGCTCCCTAACTATTGGTCCAGAGTCCATGAGCTCCCATGAGCTCAGGTCACCTGTCCAAACTTAAAACATAACTTTAGCCACCACAGAGAGAGGAGAAAGGGGAGAGGGAGATGGAGAGGGAGACACTGAAGATTGCACTTTGTTTCCCTTGGAGATGCTACATCAAGCCTGGCATGTGGTGCGTGCCTTTGATCACTCAGGAGGCAGAGGTAGGCTGAGCGAGGCCAGCTTAGTCTACATAGTGAATTCCAGGACCACTAGAGCTACACAGTGGAACCTGCCAAATAAGAAAGAGAGAGACAGAGAGACAGAGACAGAGAGACAGAGAGAGAGAGAGAGAGAGAGAGAGAGAGAGAGAGAGAGAGAGACAGAGACAGAGACAGAGACAGCTACCTGAGCATGCACTAGGTTGGGGGGGCAAGGCAGGGAAGTGACCCCAGCCCCCTAGATCTCTGGTCCAGAGTGAACTCCTTCAGTGGAGCTGTTAGAAATTCTGGGGAGGCCTGGGGGGCAGTCCTTTGTAAAATGATATTTCTTAGTGACCTCAAAGCTGTACAAGGGCTCCAAGCATCTAGGTACCACTTCAGTGTGCCAGCAAGGTGAGCAAGGTGGCGCTTTTGTGGGTGACTGGGGGGTAAAGAGCAAAATTACCATAGTTGTGCTGTGCAGCTCTGTCCCTGGGGTTAGAAAAATGGCAGAAAGTGAGTTGGGGACTGAGACTTTATGGGAGCTATGGGAGCTTTGATGGTCAGTTCTAAATGAGAACTTGGCACAAGTTAGTACCAGCCGAGGAGAGGGTCTTCATGACAAATAATCTAGATCAGGTTGTGATCCTGTTTGTAGGCAGGGTAGATGGGTTGTCTTGATTATATTAAGGGAATGTGGAGGACCCAGCCCCCCGCGGGTGCCACCAATCCCTAAGCAGGGTTTTCTGGACTGTATAAGATGGGAACCAAAGCCAAGTTCTGTCAACCTTTCCACACCAAGCCCCAAATCTGTTACAGACCGCCCCTCACTGTTTGCCAAGGGCCTCCCCAATCATCCACTTCCTAAACCGTCTTAATTTCCAAACCCACCTGGATACCCCAGGAAAATCCTGGCTCCTCTCAGCACGTCTCACTCTGGCTTCTACCCTGAACCTTTCCAGCTCCTGAGCTTCCCTTCCCTTCCCTCAGCGTCTCTGATTCCTATATAACCTCAACCATTTTGGCTGCGTGGTCTCTTGGTCTTTGGCTCCTCTCCTGGGCCCCACCCCCACCCCCATCTCCTTTCTCTTCCTCTGTTGCCCATCGCCCCAACTCATGACCCCGTTGGCAGAATTCTCCCTCGTATCTACAATAAAATCCTTCTCCTCAACCATACCTCATCTTTTTTCCCATTCAACAACCCTGGCCACTCACCTCTCTTCTTTTCACACTCATTCTGGGACCCTCCCATCCACAAACTTTGTGAAGTGTCGTCTGCAAATCATTACATGGCCACACGGTGGCAGTGCCGGCCTGTGTTTCTAAACGAGATCCCGGAGTTGGCCTTTTTTGCGGTATCTTTGGCTTCGGCTGCTGGGACCTCGGCAGCTTCCCTGCTTGGGGACCTAGCCAGACCCAGCGCTGGTAGTTTCTTCCTCTCTGACGGTATTGTCCAAGCTAGCTGGGAGAAAATGCTCATTCTCATACAGCCGAGCAATTGGGACCATATCACACCTCCTTGGGACGACTAGGGATGGAACCCAGAAACAAGGGTTATTGCCAGGCAGAGGCTTTACCCCAGAGCCACATTCTAAGCCCTCTTTTTGCTGTTCTGTTTTGAGACAGGTGCCATTAAGTTGCCCAGGCTCACTTGAACTTATTCTGTAAACCAGGACGACCTTGAACTGGTGATCCTCCTGCCTTAGCCTCGTGAGTAGCTAGGATGTCCAAGTTTGACCCATTTCCTTCTCTGATCTTGTTGCATGCTCTTTCATTCAAAGCCTCCACCCACCCCAGCCTTACTGGTGTTTGAAGGCACTGGAATTATTCCTGCCTCAGCGCCTTTGTCCAGGCTGTTCCTTCCGCCTACAGCACCTTTCTTATCCCGCAGTGGCCATGGGTCATTCCCTCAAATCTTTGCCTTCTAGAAGTTTGGTAGATTTTATTTCTTGGTTCCGGGGTTGGGCCTCAGAGCCTCCTGCCTGTTACGCAAACAATCAATGTTGGCTCCACCCCAGCCTACTGGACCTGGTATGTGGGTGAGGGACATTTTATTACTAAGTACCTAGGGACAGACAGATGGTACCACTTGCTGGTCTTTCAGCCTCATGACCATGTACACTAATTTCAAATGTCACATCTGCTGCATTTTTTTAAACAAACTTTTATGGACTCTTCTTATCAAAGGCTGGAGTTCTGATTTCAGCATGCATTTCAGGTGACTCCAAAATGCCTATAACCCCAGCTCCGACTTACTGATGGCCCCTTGATGTCTCTGTATTTTTATCTTTTGCTGCTATATATTTTTCCATTTATTTATTTATTTATTTACTTATTTATTATTTTGTTTTTTTGAGACAGGGTTTCTCTATGTAGTCCTGGCTGTCCTAGAACTCTCTCTGTAGACCAGGCTGGCCTCGAACTCACGGAGATCCGTCTGCCTCTGCCTCCGGAGTGCTGGGATTAAAGGTGTGTGCCACCACCAGCCAGCTATTTTCCATTTTTATTATTTATGCATGTGTGCATACATGTGGTATCCACGTGCTGCAACCTGTGTGGAGGACAGAGGACAGCTCACAGTAGACAGCTTTCCCTTTACCCTCCGGGTCTCAGAGATGGAGCTGAGGTTGTCAGCTTGGTGCGAATGCCCCAGCCCGCTGAGCAACCTTGCTGCCGTTTAACGAGAAACTGATGTTGGGACAATCAAGCTGCTTTTAAACATATTTTCTTCCTTCTCTTGTTCTTCCTCTGTGGAAAGCGACTCCCTCTGCTCAGTCCCGGGGACACTTGTTGTTCTGTAGAATGAAGTTCTGTCAGTTCTAGAATCCAAAATAGACCAATTGCAAACCAATCCTTCCAACACTTAGGATGTGTCACACACACACACACACACACACACAGAGAGAGAGAGAGAGAGGGGGGGGGGGAATCTATTTTTATTATTGTTGTTTTCTTCAGATGGGGTCTCTTGTAGCCCAGGCTGGCCTAGAATTCACTTTGTAGTTGAACTGACCTTTCTGCTTCCGATTCCAATGTGCTGGGACTGTAGTATTGTGCCACCACACCCCACTTAAAACTATTTGGATTCTTTTAGTTTGCCCTTTGACACACATCTTACCAGGAAGAGCAAATGAAAACCACAGTGAAGCCTGACTTCAAATCCAGTGCAAGGTTAAGGTGGAAAGGATCACGGTGTGCTGGCAGATGTGGGGACATCAGAATACTGCCATGCACGTGTTGTCCTCCTATCAGGAGGCTGAGACAGAAGGCTCACCTGTCTCCTAGATTTCAGGGCCAGTTGGTGCAACATAGCAAGATGCCAGCTTAAACAGAACTCTGGCCATTATGGTGCACAACTCTGATCTCCACACTGAGGTCGCTAAGACAAGAGGAGCATGCCTTCAGTGCTGCCTTAGACTTCTAAAAATATTATCTTCCCACAGGGTTCCCCTTTTTTCCTTGATAAACTGCCATTTGCCTATAGGACACGTCTGTCTCCTCCCCATCCAGAAGCAGTCCTTTGTCCCTCTATAGCAGATATCCCTGTCCCTTCCCCTAGTTCCTTTCTCCTTGTCCCTTGTCCTTGTCTCTTATTCCCGCCCTCTGTCCCCCCAACCCCCCGGGGGCAAATAAATCCCCTTTGTGCTGAGAACTTGGTGTATGGGTTTTTTGCCCGCGTGTATGTGAGACCATATGTGCCTGGGGCCTGCAGAGGTCAGAAGAAAGCACTGGATCCCCTGGGACTGTAGTTACAGATGGTTCCATGCTGCCATGTGGGTGCTGGGAATTGAACCTGGGTCCTCTGCAAGAGGAGTCAATGCTCTTAACTGTTCTCCATCTCTCCAAGCTTAGGCTTTTTTT
>CABHPP010119344.1:47538-58011 GCA_902168425.1 Peromyscus attwateri | reverse complement strand
GAGAGGATGTGGAGCAAGTGGAACACTCCTACACTGTTAGTGGGAATGCAAACTTGTACAGCCACTTTGAAAATCAGTATGGCGGTTTCTCAGAAAATTGGGACTCAATCTTCCTCAAGATCCAGATATACCACTCTTGGGCATATACCCAAGGAATGCTCAATTATACCACAAGGACACATGCTCAACTATGTTCATAGCAGCATTATTTGTAATAGCCAGAACCTGGAAACAACCCAGATGCCCCTCAACTGAAGAATGGATAAAGAAAATGTGGTACATATACACAAAGGAGTACTACTCAGCAGAGAAAAACAATGATATCATGAGGTTTGCAGGCAAATGGATGGAACTAGAAAATATCATCCTGAGTGCGGTAACCCAGACTCAGAAGGACAAACATGGTATGTACTCACTCATAAGTGGATACTAGATATAAAGCAAAGGATAACCAGACTGCAACCCACAGCTCCAGGGAGGCTAGCTAGTAAGGAGGACCCTAGGAAGGGTGCATGGATCGCCCAATGATGGAAAAATAGATGAGAGCTACATGAGCAAGCCAGGGGTGAGGGGGGTAATGGAGGGCAAGGGACCGGAGATGAGAGCTTAGAGGAATGGAAGGTTTGAGCTGGAATGGGAACAGAGTGGGAGAGCAAGGAAAGAGATAACTTGATAAATGAAGACACCATGGGAACAGGAAGAATCAGAGTGCTAGGGAGGTTCACAGGAATCCACAAGGATGACTCAACCATAGACTACTGCCAGTAGTCGAGAGGATGCCTGAGCTGGCCTACTCTGGGTAATTGGATGGCTGAATAACTAACTGTCATCAAAGAACCCTCATCCAGTGACTGGAGGAAGCAAATGCAGAAATTCATGGCTGGGTCCCAGGCAGAGCTCCAGGAGTCCAATTGATGAGAGAGAGGAGGGATTCTATAAGCAAGAGATACTGAGACCATGATCAGAAAAAGTACAGAGACAACTAGCCAAACTAATGGAAACACATGAACTTTCTGAATTTTTTAATAATTGTGAAATATTATTTTAAAGTTTTACTCTGCATACCATGCTTTATTTAGCTTTCATTATTTATTTCATAGCAAAAATAGCTTTGAACATATGAAATATTTTCTTTGATTGTTTAATTTGCTTTATTTACCTTTGTGTGTGTTTGAGTGTGACTATGTGTGCATGGACATCATGCACGTGGAATCAGAGGAAGACCTCTTCTGTAATCCTCAAATTCCATTTGGTTTTCAGACAGGATCTCATTATTATTCACTATTCTGTGTATAAAATGAGCTGGGCCAGAGGCCTCCAGGGACTCTCGTGTCTTCAGTCTCACCCACGTCTGACGTATGGATGTTTAAACTAGCTGCCCATCCTGAGTCTCACCCGTGTCTGACGTGTGGATGTTTAAACTAGCTGCCCATCCTTGCCCACCTTACCTGCTTGGCCGTCTCCCCAGCCTGAACTGGTATAATTTCTGTATTGCATAAACATGAACGAAACACATAGAAAACGAGAGAATGAGACAGTCTTCTTTCTGTGACGTGGTCTCCCATTTGCTATCTCAGTCAAACTGATATAGTCTAGACAGATGTTTTAGAAAGATCAAAAAAGATAATGGTTAAAAGTATATTTAGAGGGGAGAAGGACCATAGTTTATGTCTCCTAAGAAAGCCAGTGTTCCTAGGATCCTTTGTAAGTCACTGTCTGGGGGCCATTTTGAGCCCAACTGGAAGATGAGCAGTAGTCTGATTAAAATTTTTGTCTGGGGATGCACTCACTTAGTGCCAATGTGTATCAACGATCATCTGAATCAATTAGGAGTCTCACTAAAACTTAAAAGGTATTTTAACCATGAAAAGCCACATCAAAGTCCTTAAATATTACATTGTACAGCAGAGACATATAGACAATGAAAACATTGACTGAAAAAATTACTAAAAACTCTAAAAAAAATGTTTAAGGTCTATAATAAAATATTGTGTTAAAAATAACCCAAAGCAATGATTTTGTCCTTGAATCATACTATCTTTATTAATCCTACTTTTAATTGAAATAATTAACATTGAGTCAAATTAAAGTAATATGAACAAAGTTTCCTTTTGATCAGTGGATAATATGATATCATATGCATCACCTCCCTTGAATCTCAGAATAGTCATAGGAACGTATATCTTACAATTTTCCAATTGCCAAAAACATGACTGAGAGTGTGTAAGCACGTAAGTGTATATAGCAGACTCAAGGATAGACTTTGGAAAATCATAATTTTCGAGGAGTTTTCTTCATTTTCAACAATTTTCATGTCATAATCTCATAGTACTCTGGGCCAATCTTTCCCTTCTTCTCTTTAACATCAAAATATGTCACATATCTCATATACTTTCTTATACTTTCATATACTTATATACTTTCTTCATATGATATTTTACTAAATAAGTATAATTCATAATCATTGATATCAATTTGACAAAATTAAGAACTATCTAAAAATTGGATAAATATTTTTCAGGCAGAATCCATGAGGCTATATCCATGTATAATTGACATGTAGATCATCAACTGAAACAGGACCATCCAGTAGGGTGGTGTCCCATTTGAAATAGGTGCAGATGATAAATCTTCAGCTGGGGAATTCCACTTGAGTCCATATATTTTAACTGGTACAATTGAGTATAGGTATCAATGATTCCATTGTCTTTGAATGTGAACTTAGATCAATGATGACTCTGAAAGGACCTTTATGTCTATACCCTTAAGTTGGGGCTTCATCTTGCTTTGTATTGTTTTGAATTTGCTACTTTTAAAACATTTTTACCTAAGTTACAGCTAGTTTCCAGCTCTTTATCTTGTGGGTGGCCATGTTGCATGATCCCCTTGGCCAAATTAGTAATTCTCTGAAAAGTATATGTATATTCTATTAGGTTCAATCTCCTGGAGAACCATAACTACTACAATAATGTTAAAACCATCAAAGTTGTGGTGGTACATAGCTCTCATCCCAGCATTAGAGAGTCAGAGGAGGGCAGATATACGTGAACCCAAGGACAGCCTGGTCTCCATAATAAGTTCTAACCCCCTGGCTATGGTGATATTTTATTTGTCCTGAAATGTGATTTTATTTGTATGTTAATAAATAAATTTGCCTGGGGTTCAGAGCTAATAGCAAGCCATAGCAGAAGTCTGGCAGTGGTAGCACACGCCCTTAATCTTGATCACATGACGGCAGATCTCTGTGTGTTCAAGGACATAGCCAGTTTGGAGACACACGCCTTTAATCTCAATACCAACCATAGAGACCTGGAGGTCTGTATAGACAGGCAGTGATGAGGAGGTCATAAGGTTGGGTTTACAACCAATGACAAGGCAGAACAGAAAGTCAATAAAAAGACAGACACACGGGAAGTAGGTCTCTTTCGAAGGGGAAGGACAACAGGAACAGCGAGGGGTAAGAAGGCTGTCTTGGTCTTAGCTCTTGACTGCTACTCTGACCTCTTGGGCTTTTAACTCTGCATTTGGCTCTGTGTTTCTTATTTAAAAAATACCATTCAGAATTACATCTATACCTGGCGGTACAAAGTGTGACTCTGTCTCCTTCCACTCCACCCCTCACCACAAATGAAATTCCCTGAGGGAACTGATGAAATCTCCTCTTGGGTTATGGACAGTGCAGGAGCTACTATAGTGTTATATAGTATTAGTGTTACATTATATTTTTGAGCCATAAGAGAAACACATACTCATCTGATTATTAATAAATTTAAACTCTTCTTCTGAAAATTTCTGAATAATATGATGGCAGAATCAATGTCTACTTCAAGTAACTAACTTAATTGCTATATTCTGCTAAGTGGGTTAATGGGACATAAATATATTAGAGTGGATGTTTTCTAATTTGTAGCAGTTCTGTATATTTTAGTAGGGATTATACCAAAATTCTATAGGATTTAAATAGTTTATAACTTACTCAAAAGAAAAAAAAATTGTGAAAATGATCTCCCTGTTGTGTTTAAAGAGAATTATGATTTTACTAGCCATTTTCACACCAAATATGTTGGTCCTGAAATTTTTGTTGATGATTGATGCATCCATGGGGGCAACATATTTTTCCAGCAGTGTTCCTCTAGGAAAGACTCTTGAAGCTTATTTGTGATAAATAATATTTATGCGGAGTTCCTAAGACACATATGGGTTTTCATTTATCTCCCCATACTTAATGTATGTACTGTGGGATTTTTTTCTGATGGGGTTTTACAGTAGCTGTTAATTCTTACATATGTCACTTTCTGATGATGCTTTCTTTTTATATTTCTTTTGGTGAAAAATGGCCATTTCCTGCTTAACAGAAGAAATCTCAGCCTTCTAAGTATTTGGATTGGATCAGTAGGCAACAAAAAAAGTGAAAATTAACGGGTAATCCTAACTGATCCTCTTAATGTAAATGAGTCTTCACTCTGTTTTATGGATAAGCTATATTTCATACCATTGGCTCATGGTAATATAAAATAAAATAATGGAAGCAAGGCAATGATAGAAGTTTTCTAGATAATCAATCTCAAATGCTATGGAATTTCTGGTGAGAAAAGATGGGGGGGGCACTTTTACCTCTGGTTTCTCAGTGTCTTCCCAGCCTGTGAGTCTAACCTGAGTCTTTTGATGAATTAAACTGCCTCTTAAGGCCTGCCCCTTTCTGAACGGAAACAAAGGAGGAGTGAATGGGGTAGTGGTGCACAGGTAGGGAATGGGAGCAGAGGAGGGAGGGAAACTATGGTTGGGGTGTAAAATAAATGAATACACTAAATTAAAAAAAAAGAAAAGTAATGGAGAAGCTCTCTGAATACTGGCATGGGAAAAAAGTTGTACTAGGTGGAAAGAGAGAGGTATAAGACAATATGTATATGCGGTGTTCTACTGGTTTTGTATGCATGTGGAAACATTCAAAGAAGAGTCAAGGCTATGGGAATGGGAGCTTCTTTGAAGAGCAATTTGATCTGCTTTCATTTGGAACCTTGAAATTATATTGTTTATTACTAATTAAATGGAAATGTGATCTTCAGAAAATTGGCATTTTATTATTTTACTTATTTAAAGATCAATCCTGTATACAAGATTGAATAGAATTGCCAGTCCATAGATGATGCTGTAACACGGGTAAAGACATGTGTAGGCATGGTGAATATCAGGACCTCCCCAAACTAACTGTCCCAAGTGAAAGAAGACTTTCTTGGCCACCCAGAAGATACAAGTGAGTTCCAACTCATCATTCTTAGGCTGTGAGCCTGCCTGTGACAGAAGTGGACAATTAGAATCCTTCAGCTCTATACTGACTCACATGTCAGTCCAACTGCATTTCTGTATTTCTGGGTTGAAATGTGTTTTACTTTTTCTAGAAATAAGAATGGACCATCATTTCCATGTAATGACCTATACTCAATTATACCTAATTTCTATATCTTAGAAATATATTAAATATTCCTTTAGACCTGAGTCTTCATCAAGTGAATGTAAACACACTGTGGCGAGCATTTTGAAAAGATGTTGTACAGGTCCAACCTCATTCTGAGAGACTCCCAGGTGGTCCTAATAAATTTTTCAGATAAATTGTTATTTCCTTGCTAACAGTGACCTGGGGCACTTGTTAAGTGTACACATGCTTAGGTTTTTCCTTTCATGAATTCTGGGTTGTGGATTTGTATTGGACTCATAAATTGGTTTTCAATAAATAATCTTGACTATCCTTCAAGGAAAAATAAATAAACTGACTCTTACTGGCCATTGCCATGGCTGTCCTTACATAGGGTAGGCCTGTGTAGAAAATCTTGCTCATGAATCCTAAGAACCCTCCCTGGGTAGGGTGAATTTTAAAAGTGCATGGACACCAGTTCGCAGCGTACCTAATGAGTCTGTGAAGTAACACAGCCGTCCTGCATGCTGCCACCTATCCCCGAATACCATTCTGCTATTTCTGTTCACATTTCTGTGGAGAACCCGGACTTCTGTGAGAATGGCTTTTCTAGGCACATGGGTCTCTATATCCCATAAAAGAGGGGCCATGGATGCACCACTGCCTGGAGTGCAAGGATGAAAATCTTTTTCATTATCTCTGGCTAAAATGTTGTAAGGAGACAGACTGAAACAGCAACATTTACATGGTATGTGGAGAAACCATTTTCCTGTCCTTACCAAACAAAACGTTTGCCTATCAGGACCTGCATTAAGTCTGTGTGGCAGGCAGTAGAGGGGAAGAGTTGGGTCCTAGTGAGCTTTCTTTGCATGTGCCCATTCCCTCTTTGCTAAGGTATTCTCTTCAACATTCCATGGGGATCTTGTTCCTGTGCCAGTAAAAAAAGATTTACTTTTGTTCACAGCTTCAGACTACCTCTATCCACCAGCTCAGGGAAGGTGACATTCATAGATGTGGAAGACAGTGTGGTGGTGGTTGTGGGGTGTGGGGCCCTCACATCCTACAGTACCTGGAAATAGAGCCTTTGGATCTGCTATAACATCAAAGCCTAACTCTTTAATGACTCCTGGGAGCCCATTTTCAGGTTTCCTAGTGGCTTTACCCATCAGGTCTGCATAGAGAGAATGATTGGACCATGGGCTTGAGTGCAGGTGTTTTGTAACTAGCAAGGAGGAGGTCTTTTGCTCCACCTCTTGACATTGTTATAAATAGACCTTTGTGCTGTGGGATGTTCTGTATGGCAAATGTGTTGCTAATAAAACACTGATTGGCCAGTGGCTAGGCAGGAAGTATAGGCGGGACTAACAGAGAAAAGAAAGAACAGGAAGGCAGAAGGAGTCACTGCCTGCCAGCCACTGCCAGGACAAGCAGCATGTAAAGATGCCGGTAAGCCACGAGCCATGTGGCAAGGTATAGATTTATAGAAATGGATCAATTTAAGATATAAGGACAGTTAGCAAGAAGCCTGCCACGGCCATTACAGTTTGTAAGCAATATAAGTCTCTGTGTGTTTACTTGGTTGGGTCTGAGCGGCTGTGGGACTGGCAGGTGAAAGAGATTTATCCTGACTGTGGGCCAGGCAGGAAAACTCTAGCTACACCTTTGGAATAAAGTTCTGGGATGGTGGATAAGGATCCAGGCCCACCCGAGTCTACCCTGTGTTTTCTCTCTATTTCTCTCCCTTCTATTTCTTACTAAGTCTCTTATTCCTCATTCCTCAAGAGTCCCTGGGGCAAAATATGTGTGAGGCTGGTCCCCCACAATGACTTATTTTTGCCAATGAAACTTCACCTCCAAATAACTCACAGCTTCCTAAAACAGTGCTATAGCCTGGCCACAATAGGGGCACAAAATTTTAAAACATGAGCTTGTTGGGTACATTTCTGATTCAAACCAAAACAGTGTGCTTTCTACAAGAATGGTAGTTTTTTTAGATATTTATTTTCAAAGCTCCAATCATAGCAATCCATATCAAACATGGTGTCATCAGGAGTGGAGGTTCCTGTGCTACAGAGATCTATAGATCTGTTAGTCAATGATAAAATGGGGAAGCTACACCCTTGGAAGCTTTTTTTATACTTCTTTCAACTTCCCTGAATGAAATTGGTTCTATAAATTAAATATTTGTCTGTGAACTCAATAGTCACCTTTATTTCATGTCAGGAATCAACTAATCAGTTTCTTTCAGGTGAAGAAGAAATAAAGAATATATATTGGTGTAACTATTAGACAAGAACAAAGATATTTTATGTTCAAAATAAAAGTAAGCTTCTTGAGGCCCATAGTCCAATATTTGGAGTTCCTATCTTCAGCAATGTATGGTATCCACAACTCGTAACTTAAGAGTTGGCACGTTAGAGGGCAATTGGATTAAATAATGTGACATCTCCTACTGTGTATTTTATTTTTGTGCAAGCATCATATTCTTATCCAAGAAGAGGATGCTTTGAAGGTAGGAGGCACAATGCTTATTAAGCAGGGAGTTCAGTGACATGTGGCAAGCTCATGGTGATGGAAAAGTGTGAAGGTATCATTCACAACAACTGTAACCTTTTGTTTAATAGAGAGACTGAAAAAATTATCCATGTTGTTAAGTACCAAAATGGAGATACCCAAAGTATTGCAAAAAGAGCTAGTTTTCTCCATTGGCTTTGGAAGCTGTACCACAGTATTGTAACTTAGGTGGATTGTAACAATTTCCAATATGGCTTCTGTATAAAATAATACTCTGGGGGCTTAAAAAGGTGGCTCAGCAGTTAAAAGCACTTTCTGATCTTCCAGAGGATCCAGGATCAATTCCTAGCACCTATTTTACAGCTCAAAGATAGCTGGAACTCAAGTTCTAGGGATATGTTGCTCTCTTCTGGCCTCCAAGCATACCATGCACAAATGCAGTAAGAAATACATACATCCAGGCAAAACACCGAAACTTATAACAATTATTAATAACATAAAATAACTGAAATAACTTTCTGAATATAACTTCTGAATATACATTTCAAATATGCTTCAAATATGAATTTTTAACAGAAAGAACATTAATGATAAGTTTAGTTATTACTTAGTGCTAAAGATAAATTCTTAAAATTTACATTTTTTAGGTTCATTATTAATATTTTATATATACTTTATTTTGGGAAATAATATTATGTTTTACTTTAAAAATTAACTTATATAATGACTATTGTGAAGACCTCTATTTTAAGAATTACCCCCTAAAATTTAAAATTATTCCTAAATTGGTATTGTCTAGCTGAGGAATATGAATAATTTCTCAAAATGGAGGATAGATCTCTTAGAGGCAGATAAAATATATTGAGTATTAAAACATAATAGTACAGAAATATAGCAATTATGAAAGAATTCTTATAAAACATTTGATAATATATTATTCTTATACCTATTTTTGTATTCCTGAGTGGTTGGTCAGTGTAATCTAAATTATTCCCAAAGCAACCTAGGCTTTTTCCATTGCCCTTGAATGCCTCTCAAAGGTTGAAGGTAACTTCTGTTCTGAAGATATAGAACACCAGGGTACACTGCTCAAATTATTTGAGCTGGATCTAATCTGAAGCCTCCTTCCTGCAGTCTAGCTTCCGTGGTATCAGAAAACACTATGAAAACTGTCGAGGAAGGAGTACATAATTGTCCTTGTCAGCTGTGACACCTATGGGCTACAATAACCAGCATGACAAGATATACCTAACGGGATGGTGGTGTCACTCACTTAGCTAAGACTTAAGGTCCACTAAATGGGAGGGAAATCATGCCTGGTACTGGAAACCTGGCCAAATTCCCAGGGTTAGTGAGGTCATGGATGTAACAGAGAATGTAGTACTGCCACTTTAGTAGACCAGCATAATCCACATAATTACCAGGTGTGTACTAAATCTTATCTTTAAATGAATAGATAAGTGTAATTATCACCCCTATCAAAGGAACTTCTCTATATAGTAAGTAGAGATCATTATAGTGATCTACAATTGGACATAATACAGAGATGAGTGGTTATAGGAGAGTCTAGCCCCAGTGAGTACCCCTGAATCACAGATCCTTCATCTGTGGCTCAGGGAACATCACCAAAAAGGGGTAAGGGATGGTCAAAGCCAGAATATCAGGAAGTCTACTGATAAACAGTATTTCCAAGAACTGGCTACATAAACAAGACATGTTCAACAGTAAAAATACAATAATACATACTAACATGCAAGATGGAAAATCTCACAGGGTCCTACCCCTAAACAATGAACTACAAGCAACTAAGGAGTGATGAGAAGGAGAATTAGCCTTCCAGGGAGGATCCCACAACTGATTGTCCACTGCAAAGAGTTAAGCCCTGTAACAACATGCATGGAAACAACAGCAAAAAAAAAAAAAAAAAAACTCAGCAGTTTGTGTCTGTATCTTACACACGCACATACACATATACACTCACTCAAATAAAAAGGATTATCAATTTGGTGGAGGTGACATATGATGGGTTGGAAGGAAGATTCATAGGAGGAGTTGGAAGTAGGAGGGAGAATGGGGAAGTGTAATGACATTTTAATTTAAAATATTTAAAAATTAGTTATAGAAATAAAAGCATGAAACAATAGATGGAATAGTAGTGAACACAAAGTGAAATAGTCCTGAGTAGGTGTTTCACCTGTTTCCCCTTAAAGGAACAATGTAATGGGTGCAGTACTCAGGCTCATAAGATCAGGTGGAGGAGGAAGACACACTCTTTTTCTCCTGTGATCTGACGACTGATAAGATGCACATGCTCCTGTTAACAAATGCCCAGCTACGCTCCTGAGAAACAATGTAATGAAATTCACTGGTTCTCGGGTAAAGAAAAATACATTCAAGTAGGAGGGGGCAAGTTTTGAAAAAGGAAGAAATAAACAAAAGCAGGAAGGGATGAGAGAGTGTGGTGGAAAGAGTAGAGATGAGCAAAATACACTATGAAATGCACGAAACACCACAATAGGACATAGGATTATGTATAATTAATATAC
>CABHPP010119344.1:0-47438 GCA_902168425.1 Peromyscus attwateri | reverse complement strand
AAGGCGTGAGGACCAGAAACTAGAGGCATTTGCCCCGGAGAGGCATTTGGCCTGGAGAAGCATTTGGGCTGGTTAAGCATTCAGGCTTCTAGCAGCAGTTCAGCTGAGAGTCATTTGGATATGAGGACATAGAGGCTTCCAGTCTGAGGAAGTAAGACCAGCTGAAGATCCGGCGAGGTGAGATAGCTGTGGCTTGTTCTGTGTCTCTGACCTTCCAGTGTTCACCCCAATACCTGGCTCAGGTTTGATTTTATTAATAAGAACTTTTAAGATTCATGCTACACACCCACACACTGATGAGCCATTAACATAAAAAGCATGATCTGAGAACAAACTTTCAGTGTATTTTTGCTACTTATTTTTATTAGGAAACCGCTTTGATTAAAAAGTCATGTAGTAATATCAGATGAGATTACAAAAGATGTCCTTTTTACTTCAAGATTGTCTGTTGGATACTTTTTACATCATATTAATTTTGTATAAATAAATTTAAGTAAAGCTCAAAATGCAATAAAAATTTTGAAGTCGTCACAACTGTTTGGACATTGTCTTGTCATTAAACAGAGGGAAAAGAATGATTTTCTAAGAGAGACGTAACACTTCGAATTTTACTACTCTGGTAATGCCAACATCCTTACAAAGTTCAGCGCTCTCACCTCTAATATCCTTGAGCAGCAGAATCAAACTTGCAATTTTATTTAAAGGAATTTTACTCAAAATGAAAATTGCCTTGACACATTTTGTGATGAATTTTCATTATCAGTGAGTTACAATTTACAGTCAGTATACTGTGGCTTTATCCTTAAGAATAAATTTTCATAAAACGGACTTAAGGAGACAATAAATAGATCATGAGATCATAGGATATTGGGAAATATTTGTCCACTCAACCCTTGATGATCATGTGAGGTTTGATAAGTTAAAGCTATGTCTTTAAACAGATAATAAAATAAAAATCTACCAACATTTTTATTTTCTTTTTAAATTTCAAGGGCCTTGTGGCAGAGTCAGCATTGTCTTAAATACAAAATAATGCCCCCATCATACAGACTGCTATTTCCAGGCACATAGCCAAGGGGCCATATTTCATTATCATATTCACTTCCACGTAGTTCACTTATAATGCATGCGACTCTCAGAGTCAAGAATGTCTTCGAATACCAACTCTCACTGAACACCTGCCAACTCTGGGATAGATTCTGAATTTCAAAAGGAAAAGGAGTCACAGATTAAAGGGATCCATTCAGTGAGCATTGAAAACAAAGACTACCTCTCTATGTAGAGCAATGGTTTTGAGTCTTATATGTCAGTCGTATGTCATTACAAGGACAAAATCCAAGGAGTGTTAAAAAAATTAGTAATGTTGTTGTGGTTTGCATTCATCACCTCCTTTGTGAACAAAAGGAATTCAATCATGTCTTCCTCCATTACGTGGGCAGGTAACTTAGAGCACCCATAAGCACAGGCCCATGTTTCCCAGTTTCTTTAATGGGGTATGTGTCAAATCTGATGTGTGTGTGTGTGTGTGTGTGTGTGTGTGTGTGTGTGTGTGTGTGACACTTGCTCTAGTCATCTTTTGGATTTGCATCATCCTCAGGAAAAGTTGTCTAATTTAAAGCAAACTGAATTGGGATGTCAGTTCCGGCTTCCTTTTATTTGGAGTGGAGTAAGCCACATGACTTCTTCAATTTTCACATCTAAAATTGAGGTGTATTTTATAAAGACAAAAAACTAAACATTTATTTATAAAGGATATTCCTTCATACCCACCTCAGTATCCTCGTTTTAAACATTTTAGGTGTAGTGTCCTGTTTAATCATCACAAGAATTTTGTAAAAGTTGAGGCCTGACTTTTTTAATTTCCTAGATTCAATTATTAGGAAAACATGCAATGTGAGACTAAATGGTCTGCCTAAAATCCTGTATCATGTAATTAGCAGGTACACTTTTTAGCAAGGCCAAAATAAGTAAACAGATGACTATTATTGTTTGGAGAATGAAATGATAGCTAAATAAGTGAAAGGATTTGGTGATATGGACTAATTCCTTATAAAAACTAGCAATTTTGCTAAAAAATATTTTGGGGAAAAAAGGATGTAGCGAGGCCACTGGTGAATACTTCACATTATGATGAATATATAAAGCTAGCACATACTTTATTGTGATGAACACACACTACTAACATACTAACCATTGTGATAAATACATGATGATAATATATACCTCACATTCTGATGAGCACATGATGCTAACACATGCTTTACAGTGTGGTGAGCACATGGTGCTCACAAATGCTTCATAGTATGATGATAACATGATTCTAGTACATGCTTCACAGTGTAATAAACTCACATGTGGTAAACTCTAACACATTTCAGTTTTCTGACTTTCCCACCTTTTATTATTACAATAGTGCTTTCTTTCTTTGTCTATTTTTTCTTTCACATTAGACATGCCCATTTATAATACATTTGTGTAGAGGATTATTTATATAGCTTCTAATGATTATTAGGAAGATCCTATGCCACCCTCACACTTAACTGTAAGTAGGTTCCTTTTGACAGCTCCACATTTTCACCTGTGAAAGGAGACACAATTCAGCCTCTCTACCAAAGGACAAGGCATCAATTGATATATACAAGAAACCACCGTGATGTCAGTGATTTCCATCATCAGGAAACACACTTTTTGTTTGTTTGTTTGTTTGTTTGTTTGTTTATTTTTGAGACAGGATTTCTCTGTGTAGCTTTGTGCCTTTCCTGGATCTCACTCTGTAGACCAGGCTGATCTTGAACTCACAGAGATCCGCCTGGCTCTGCCTCTCGAGTGCTGGGATTAAAGGCGTGAGCCACTGCCGCCAGGCCAGGAAACACACTTTTTAAACGGTCATTCCTTAATGGGACATTATTTTGCTTTAGAAGACAATAGTGCAAGTACATGTTGGCTAAGCATTTTTAAAAAGAAATGGTAAAAACAGATAATGGATTATTCTACAAATTATTAAGTTAAATTACTCTCCACTTCATTTAAAGGTATTTAAGAAATAATGGGAGTGGAGTTCTCCAAGCAACTCTAAATCTCAACACTGGAATTGTGATAGTGAAAGACCCCAGGAATGATTGAGGATAGCTCAAATGAGAGCTTTGGTCTAAGAGATCTGTAATCCAAGAGTGTGCTTGTGACTGTCTTAGGATTGCTATTGCCATGATGAAACATCGGGACCAAAAACAACTTCAGGAGGAAAATGCTTATGTTTCTTTGCTTCCACATCACTGTATGTAACTGAAGTAAGTCAGGATAGGAGCTCAAATGGGGCGGGAACCTGGAGGCAGAAGCTGAGAAGGAGACCACGGCAGAGTGCTGCTTATTGTCATGCTCCTTTATGGCTTGTTCTTCTGACTTTCTTATAGAACACAGAACCAACAACCTTGGAATGGTACCACCCACAATTGGCTAAGGCCTCCGACATCAACCACTAATAAGAAAAAAAAATTCCCTACAGGCTTGTCTGTAGCCTGATCCTATGGAAGCATTTTCTCAGTTGAGGTTCTTTCATCTCTGATCATACTAACTGGTGTCAAGTTGAAGAAAAAAAATAAATAAAAACAACTAACCAGCATTGTTGCTGAATGCCAGAATATGAAGGTACACCAAAGCAGAGCTAGAGATGGACATGGATTGTGAACTTTGGAGGCAGCAGCAGAGGGGGCTCATGCAAAGAGATCTTCAGATCTTGAAAAATGGCTGTTTCCCTTCCTAACTACAGCTTTCTGCTGCCCAAGTCATGGCAAGAATGAATGTTCAGAATTCAGCTCTGTATTGACAACATCCAGAGAAGTTTCTGCTATGATCAAGTCAGCCATGTACTTCTGGTGCTGCTCAGCACCTCACAACAGAAATGTAACAAAGCACAAGGAAGTGACAATGTGATAGTGTTGCCAACTCATCCCTGATCTCATCACTGAAAAGCAAATTTATGTTTTATTTGTGTGTGTGTGTGTGTGTGTGTGTGTGTGTGTGTGTGTGTGCTGTACATTTGTGCCTACATGTGCTTTGGTTGACAGGTTGACACTGGGTGCATTTCTCAATCACTTCTTCACTTTGTTTTTTGTAACATTCATTTTACTGAATGAGGTGTAACTGATTTGTTAGAGTATCTTGCCCACAAATCCTTAAGACCCTCCTCACTCCAGTGCTAGAATTACAGGCACACACCACATGCCCAAGTTTTAGGTGCATGCTGAGGATCTCAAATCAGGTGCTCATGCTCACCTGGCTAACATTTCACCAATAGAGCCATCTCTCTAGTCCCAGTTTCCTACTATTTGAAATGTAGGCCGATTTTTTGTTCTCTTTTAAAGTAACTAGACATTGTTGGTATTTCTAAGAGTGAAGCAGTGCTAGACGTCTTCTCCATCAGCCTCTCACTCCATTGTGACCTCTGAGGCTCCTTAATGAAACTGAATCATCACTGAATAAAGCTTGATGTTGGAATCCTTTATTTCTTTGGATACAAAGCAAAAGCACAGAGTTTAAATAACAGCCTGAAGGTCCAGGGTGTGAAACATCTGTGATGGAACAAGGCCTTGAGCCTACTACCTCTAGATCATTCATTGACCCAACCAGTCACACAGAAGAACAGGGAGGATCAGGGCTTTGTGGAAGTCAACAAAGATTCCAATCTTGTGGTTTGACTCAAGGTAAGAGAGTCAGAGTTTATGTTGCTTTCCAAGGCTGCATAATAGTGTGCAAAGGCATGGTTTGTAGCAGGAATCTTAGAAGGTCTTATTAATAAAATCAAACCTGAGCCAGGTATTGGGGTGAACACTGGAAGATCAGAGAACCAGAACAAGCCACAGCTATCTCACCTCGCTGGATCCTCAGCTGGTCGTGTTTCCTCAGACTGGAGGCCTCTGAGTCCTCATCCAGAATGGGTCTCAGCTGAACTGCTGCTAGAAGCCTGAAAGCTTAATCAGCCAAAATGCTTAACCAGGCCAAATGCTTCTAGTTCCTGGTCCTCATGCCTTATATATCTTTCTGCCTTCTACCATCACTCCCTGGGATTAAAGGCACGTGTCACCAAGCCTGGCTGTTTCCAATATGGCCTTGAACTCACAGAGATCTAGAGGGATTTCTATCTCTGAAATGCTAGGATTAAAGGTGTGAGTGTCACCATTTTCTAGCCTTCGTATCTAGTGGCTGTTCTGTCTCTGACCCCAGATAAGTTTATCAGGGTGCACAATATTTTGGGGAGCATACCACGACCACAATGGTTACCAGGTGTCTCATACTCCAAGGCCTAATCACAAGGTGCTTCACTGTAAGGCATGGTTATCAGGTGTTTTGAAGGGTCTACATTTGTTGTATATTGTGCTTTGATCTTGAAAGGGGGAGGTCTTTTGCCTCTCCCCTTGATAGTGTATAAAAAGTCCATTAGATATAAACGTGAGGCTGCTGGGTATGGACCCAGGACCCTCCTGAAGCTATCCTGTGTCTCTATCTTTTCTCTCTGTCTATGTCTATATTTCCTATCTAGCACTTCTCAATTCCACACTCCCCCTTCAAGGGACCCTTTGATAATTCAGGGCTGAACCCCAACACTGGTCCTGACAGTTCTTCTGGTGATGAGAAATTTTACAGGAAAAGTTGGTGATATTCCACTTTTCTCTTCCACATTCTGTGATATATTAACCTATGCTTGTTTCAAAAACATGAAATTTGCTGAGGTAGAGTGTTAGGACTTTCTCATCTTTTTTTCTTCACTGTGGACACTTTGCATCTCCCTATGTCTCCAGTGTATGGGTGCTTTCCTTGCTACCTACCCTAGAATTCTCTAATGAGAGGTAAAGCATCAGACACAGTGTTTTATTGGAGAAGAGTTTCATTATAATTGAAAATAGATTATTTTCTTGTACAATACATCCTTACTCCAGCTTCCTCTTCCTCCACTCCTCTGATCTCCCCACAACCCCTCTACCCCAGATCTACTTGCCCTCCTTTTCCTCTTTAGAAAATAGCAAGTGTTCAAGATTCAACAGCCAAACAGGACAAAACATGACACAGCAAGACAAGGCAAAAGCCAGGATATCGAGGCTACAAGGCAATAGTCACTTTAAGTTAGATTAAAGAAAAATTCTGTTTTGAACTTACAGGTACTAAAATTTTCTCACAATGATTGTGACATTTTTGAGCCAAGAATTTAAAATGTAGTTTATTTTCCGAGCCATTAAATGCCTTAAATATATTTTAAATATATTTAAATTTAGATTTAAATTGTTCTGTCATCTCCTTCAAAGCAGAATACAGCAGAAATTCTAAACTCTACAGGATGATTCATACTGTCCTTTTATTGTTTGCATTTATGAACTATTATTATTATTATTTTACTCTATGTGTGAGTATAAGTGTCTATTGTACATGCACGGGTGTGCATATGGGAATTTGTGTACCACACTGCACATACGAAGGTCTCAGAAAAATTTTGTTCCATTGGTTACATCCTTCCACCTTTGTGTGTGCTCCAAGGATTTAAACCAGATCACCAACGTTGTGTGCCAAGCACCTCCACCCACTGAGTCATCTTACCACATGATTTGATTCTTGGACTATCTCAGTTGCTACACCCTTTCCTCTATTTCTAAATCTACTATTGCAGCTATTCTTCATTGGAATTCACAGAACTGTACTTATTTGAGAGCCTACATCACACCGTATTTCCTTGATAAATACCTGTAACAGTTAGTAAGTTGAGCATCCTAATCCCGTGACAATATTAATTTATTTAGCCCTTTCTCTCACATCTGAAAGTATATGTTTGTGTGTGTGTGGTGTGTTATTTCTTTATTCTATATGTTCTCTATGTATGTCCTTTATGCCATTTTTGCAATCTCAGTAATAATCATATTATAGTCACATTAAATATCCTATTCACCACAAAACCTGTGATTTTTGGTAATAGACACAAAATCTGTGTTTGCTTATTTTCATGGGATATCACAAAGTAGGCTGCTAAAATGTTATAAATGCTTTGTTTTATATTTCTGTAGAATGGGTGTCTGACAAGGAACAAACAAGATTCAGATCAAAATTCTGTCAAGCAGCACATTCTTTATTAAGGCTTCCAGTTCAGAACAGTTTCCTCCCTTTTTCCAAATACCTGAGACCAAACATATTCCTTAGCAGAGGTCCCTTCCTCCACAAACAAAGACAGTATCAAGTTATATTCTCCTTCTCTTGTCACATGTCTCCTTATTCTATGTTGGAAAAAGCTGTCCAGTTTTCAGAACCCACAAAATTAGACTGAGATCATTTGGCTCATCCATATAAATATCTTCATATCAAGAGCCCTACATTTAACCACACAGAGAAGAATATTATCCATGTAAGGCAGTTTGGACACAGACATTCTCAGATTTTCAATAAAATGATTCCTAGTGATATTCTCCTATATTCATAGATCAGAGCCTAGCACAATGTCATTAGAGAGGCTTCCTCCAGCAGCTGTTGGGAACAGATCCAGAAGCCCACAACTAAAAATTAGTTGGTGCTAGAGGGACCTGGTAGAAGAGGAAGAGGAAGGATTTTATGAGCCATTGGAGTCAAGAAACCACAAGAACACAGACTACAGAATCAAGTAAGCAGGACTCATAGAGGCTCACTGAGACTGAAGCTGCAATCACTAAGTCTGCATGGGTCTGTACTAGGTTCTCTGCAGATATGTTATTGTGTAGCTTGGTATTGTTGTGGGACTTCTAGAAGTGGGAGTGAAGTGAGGGGTGTTCCTGACTCTTTTGCCTGGTCTTGGGACCCTTTTCTTCCTACTGGGTTGCTTTGTCCAGGTTTGATATGAGGGTTTACTCTTGTCTTACTGTATCTTATTGTATCTTGTTGTGCTGTGTTCAGTTGATATCCCTGGGAGGCCTGCTCTCTTCTGAAGGAAAACTGGGGAGGAGTGAATCTAAGGGAAAGGGTAGGTGGGGGTGGGTGGAGTGGAGAGAAGGGAAACTGCAATCAGGATACAATTCTTGGAATTACAGTAGGGTCATTTTGGATTGGTCACCATTATTCCCTTTACCTTAATGTAGTCTACTATGTTAGTGATTTATTTCTTAATACCTTTTAAACTCCATAATAGTCTAATAAAAAAGTTAATGTATTATTTGTTAGAAAAATCTTTAAGTTTTATGTCAATATTTTCTAATCTTTAGTTTCAACCTATTCTAATAATGTTATAGCACACACAAAGCATCTATAGTGTGCTGATATGTGAGTAATTCCTGCACATACAAATTGGTTAGGAAGAGAGTCAGTGCTCAGTATTATAGTTCATGTTCAAAAGCACCAACTGCATGATCAAAGTTTCTCCTTTCTAAGATTACTAATTAAAACCTGATTGGGTTTTAGAATGTACTATGCTGCCAGTGATTTAGAGTCTCTTCAAAATACCCATCGACTGATTTCTCCAATTCAACCATTGTACATTTTCTCTAACGTAAAATCCATAACCAAATTGAAAACTTGTCTACTTATTAGCATTAAATGTTTCTCAAAGACAATTCTAAGCTTCTTAGACCTTTCTGTCCCTCTTGGAAACCTAGCATAACCATTCTAACATTTCTGTTCTATATTTTTCATACAGCAGATATATCAAATGTTCTAAGTGCTGGACTTTTGCCAGCTGAAAATGCCTTTCATCCAAAATTATTTTGAAAAATTAGATCAGGTCTCAGAAGAGTACCTTTCTGAATGTTGAGTTCTTACATTACATTCTAGTGATCCATCATGAAGCATTTTTATTGCTTTGCAAAAATTTTCTTTTTAAAATCACATTTGCCATATTCTATTGGCTGAAGTAGCATTTTCAAAGAAGCTTTCCACCCACCTTCCCAGAAATCGGGCTGAGGGTAAGTTTATCAGTTTCAAAGTATGACCTATCCTTTAAATGTAGGGTATTAGAATGCAATGCATCATTTTCCCCTGTGATTTTAGTCACCAACCTAATAAACATAAACATCTTTTGGAGTCCTTATAGACTTGGCTTCTTTGGCATTTCAGTTACATCTTAAGATGGAGAAAGAAAGTCAAACACTGGCTTATATGTATCTTATCTTTTTTTATAGTTCCAGTCTATATCTGCATAATCAAGTTGTTGAAAAGGATGATGTCTAAAGGTTCTATCAATTTTAGCTAAATTTCCATAATCCAAGAGACAGCGTTGTTCTATCTTGATCTATGTTTTAGAGGACTGTGATAGATTTCCTAATTACAAATGCAGCTTTGTCTACTGGATGCTGATTTCCTTAAAACTCCTGTTTTCCTCTCTATAAACTCAGGAAATCATTACTACAGCTGACAAAATGTTTAATTGGTGATTATTGAATTCATCAATATACAATTTTAGCATTAATTTCCTAAGATAGAAAAAGGCACGGGGAGGACTCTGATCACATTTCCCTATACTCTTTTTGTTGTTTATTCTCTTCCCCAAACTAGGAATACAAGGCTGATCCTGCACAGTTATAATTAGCTAGTCAGGAAAATGGGTCCTTCAATCGGGCTCGTGGCTAGAGCAAGGAGCAAACACTGACTTCACTCCTTGACACATGTGTAAGCTATCAAGCATGAGCAAACTCTCAGCCATGCAAGACTGTGCATCAGTGGCAGCAGCTCTTTCTCTCCTTCAGTCCTCTGACAGAACCGTATAACTGCACGTGCTATGCACTCATGTTTAACTCCATGACTAATTTGTCTGCTTCTCTTGATTTCTTTCATCCTGCTCAATTATGCCTCTGATCCTTGTGTCTTTTATTTTCCCTGTCTCCTGTTGTTTCCATACATATAATACTGATTTAAGTTTTCCTAGTTAACAATCAATTCAAAAAGCAAAGCCAAAATAAGGGGAAAATAGGCATGGTCTCATAAACAACCCACCGCCATGCCTTTCAGGGTCCATCATTGTCAGCATTTGTTTTCCCCTACTGACTGGATATACTAAGACATCATTTAGAAAAATCATTTTTTAAAAAATTTTTGAGACTCTAGTAAAATTATATCATTTCTTCCTTCTGTTTCCTTCCCCCAAACTCTCCTTGCTCTCTTTCAAATTAATGGTCTGTCTCTTTTTTCATTAATTGTTGTTATATTAATATATGTACATTAATTCATGTATTCCTAAATATAGGAATACATGCTGCTCAGTCTGTATGTTGTTATGTGTATGTATGTTTTCAGGGCTGACCATTTGGTATTGGATAACCATTTGGTGTGCTCTTCCGTGGGGAAGACAATTCCCCTCACTCTCAGCATTCCTTGGTTCTTTGCTTTGTGTAGGGTTGAGGCCTCTTGGGCTTTGCCCATCTGTTTTGGCTTGTGTGTTGTCCAACGTTAACTCATGTTTGAGCGGTATGTTGATGATACTTTGTGGGTGTAGCTTCTGACATTCCTGGAAGACACAATCTCACAGCAAATTCCTTGATCTTCTGTATTATACAATCTTTCTACCTCTGCTTTTGCAGTGATCTCTAAGCTTTAAGTGCAGGGGCTGTTTGTATATATACCTATTAGGTCTGGGAATTCAGTAATATCAACCTCCTGGATGCTGAACAGTTCTCTTAAAACAGTGAAGTCACCTTCCATAGAAACTGATCTTTCCTCCTTATGTAAATTCTGGGGGTGCTAAATTTCACTGAACATGATTCTTACAAAATCTTTTGGTGACAGATATATTTACAAAATACTCCCACATCGAAGACAGATATAGGAACACTGCAGAAGAGAGGGGAATAAAGAATGTAAGAGCCGAAGTTGGGGAGTTTGCTGTGACATTGTCTTCTAGTACTATCAGAAGCTACACCTGTAAAGTCTCAACAGGATGACTGCCCAAATGTGAGCTGAACAATGATGCACCAATGTACATAACAAATTTGGCAAGGAAAGTCTATGGGGCCTCAATCCTACACAAAGAACTACAGGCACCCGAGGAAAAGCTGAGAGCAAGAGAAGTGGCCTTCCCCAAGGAAGAGCACAATAATTGATTGTTCAGTTCCAAATGGTCGGCCCTGAAATCATACATGCAATTGGCCCTATTTGTGCTTAACAGTTTATATTTAGGAATATATATATATATACACATGCATAGATGTATACAAAAAAAAATTAGTTGGTTTTTTTTTTTTTTTAAAGAGACCAGGAATTTGAAGGAGTGTGGAGAGGGCATATGAAAGGGTTTGGAGGGAGGAAAGGGAAGGGTGAAATGTTGTAATTAAATTATAACTTCAAAAGTATGAAAATTTTTGTCTCTCTAATTGATAGCATGAACATGGGAGAGTGGGCCTAAAAATGAGGCAGACAAAATACTCATGCAATAATCAACCTCACTCAAGCATCAAGTTATTTCTACTCTGAGGGTTGAGAAGAAGCACATGAGTAATAGGTTCAATTACAAAGACAAGCCACATTTGCAAACTACGTTTTTCCACAGAAGCATCTGAATAAGAACAGCTGTAGTAAACTCACTCCTACCCATGACACCAGGAAAAAGCTCAACACACTCTAAACACAATTCAATGTTTGGAAGAAACTGAGGTCAAAAAACTACGGTCTCGTTGTCTTGAAATTTTCCAATAATCATTTCCTTTCTTGGACTCTGTTCCAACATAAAACTAATAATAATTAAAAATATTTTAACATATTATCTCTATATTTCACTCTATTGTGTTTTCCCAAATTTTCCAAACACAAAACAACTTTTTCCCCATAAGAGCTGCATAGATGTATAAGCAAACTTTTACTGTGCATTTTTAAAATGGGTTTTACTACTCCTACTGTTGTCTTCTCAGTTTTGAAATTATATGGTCTTTTCATGAAGTTTTCCTTTCTAATCTGCAAGTTTTCCTCAGATGATTTCCAAAGCAATGTTTCTAAATGATAGCTACTTTATCTCCACTCATCTTTTTTTACTTCTTGTTCAATAGCTCCATGCATGTTCACCTTTGTCTTGGTCTGAATGTTTCTGATTTTCCAAATTTTGTGCGTAGAATCCTAAGCACCAAAGAGAAAATGATAAGACATGGAGCCTTTTCACTATGATTTTCTTGTAAGAGTAGAGCCCTCACGATTGATAATAGTACCTGTACAAAACAGACTTTTTCTCCTTCTACTCTGTGAGGGCTCACCAAGGAGGAGCCATCTATGGGACAGATAGCAGCCCTCAACAGACACAGAATCTGCAAGCTCTTTGAAGATGGACTTCCCACTCTATAAAACTGTGAGAAGTCAATTTACATGGTTTCTTAGCCTCTTGTTTATGGTGTTTCATTATAACAAGTTCCAAATATAACAGCAGCCCATCGGACATCACTTCTTTGACTCAAAGTAAAAACTACTTCTTGACTAAAAGAACTTAATAACTAAGCTTCTGAATACCTTTTCTATCTTTGTGTTTTCCTGTATCAAAGAATCCTCTGAATTGAGTGATCATTCACATTATGCCACATTATGTATTATTATTTACTTTGTAGCTATTCTGTGATAAGGACTATTTTGTATTCTCTATACATGTTTATAACTCAATAATATAGTAACACAAAAGAGTTTTTACTCTTTTATTCAAGAGCAGCAGATCTCAACCTGTGGTAATGACCCTTTTGGGGGTCTAGTGACCCTTTCACAGGGGTCACCTAAGACCATTGGAAAACACAGATATTTACATTATAATCCATAACAGTAGCAAAGTTACAGTTACAAAGTAGCAATTAAAATAATTTTATGGTTGGAGTTGCCACAACATGAAGAACTATATTAAAGTTTGGCAGTGTTAGGAAGGCTGAGAACCACTGACCTAGAGGAAAGTACTGGAAGGTGAGGTAGAATAAAATGAGAAATTATCATAACACACATGCATGGTACCAAAATGTTGATCTATAGATAGTGTCTGTAGGATCAAGGTAATAAATTAATGTGAATTTTACATTTAGAATCAATAAGAAAATGTAACTCCTGAAACATTACATTAGTTAAGCTTTCAGTAAGTAGATGAATGATATTACTATCAGTCAGGATAAGAAAACAGGGACAGATATAAAAATGGAAAACATGAATGTGCACACATTTTAACCTCTTGATTTATGTGCTTTTTGGACATCTTGAGTGCTAGAATGGATTCAACATGGAGTTTACAAATGACTTCAAACTTCTTATTTGGAAGTTAGTACTCACCTGGAACCTCAAATATCTATTGAAAGTTTTATTGATTAAAAACAGTAAAAAGAAAAAAGTATTTGTAAAAGATGTAAACTCTAACTGTATTCTTTGTATACATAAATGACACTGCTTAAATTAAAAAAAAAAACATTGTCATTAATCACTAATTTCACCATTTTAAAAGTAGCCAGTTCATGCTGAGTCTTCTATGTAAGTAATTTCCTGAAAATAGGTTATTTATCCATATTTTAATGAAAAATAGTTTATTGAATGCTGATTGAATAAAAAATCACATACATTGCTGAAAACTCAGAATGCAGGGTTATTGGCAAACAAAACAGTGTCACAGGTTGATTTAAATTCATTCCTGTTTCTCCACAGTGTGAGGCAGGAGATGCCTGAGAGAATATCAGTGTTCACTGTCTTTACAGTGCAACAAAGACACTGTCTATCTGGGACTATGCATAGATAGCAGCAGATGAGTAAATTTTATCTGGAAAACAAGACACTATTAAAACTAGACTAATGTCTGCATTTGAAATTAACACCACAATGTGTCTCTCCGGAGAGTGCCACGAAGTCAGGCAAAATTCAAGCATATTGCTGTTATTGCATCAGATTTTACAGTGTTTACATGCTGCTCCTTCAGAAATTAATTCCTCAGTATGTTGCTTATCAGCTTCAACCAGGAACCTGGTAAATACACAGATTATTTTGGTACACAGTTCAAGTTGGAAAGGAAAGTTGTGATTGGGAGATAAATTTTTCAGTAGCAGAGCTCTTGCTAAAGATAAAGGCACAGGAAGCCTCCAGCCTCAGCACAGTGCCAGAGTGGTGTGTGTGTAACTGAGGAATAAAGATCCATCCATACTTCAGAAGAATGCCATTGTCATGGTGTGATAACTGGACAGCAGCCATAAGGACATCAGTGATAAAACGAAGACCCTAGTTTTGAGGGTGTCTTCCTGGAGTTTGAGAGCCTGTGGTAGCACCTAAGGGCTAAGATTGTGTTTAGACAAAAGAAAAAGGAAATGCTTTTCACCTGTGTGTCATCTAAACAAACCTATTTCCTAAAATGTTCCCCAGCCTTGATCTGGAGTGCTAGAATGAAAATAGTCATGAAAGGGGAGCTCCGAGAGGCTGGGGATTCTGAGGAGGTCACTGGACAGGAAGCACCAAGTTTCAGCCACCACAGTTTGAATATCAGAGACTTTTCACCTTGAAATATGAATTTTTTGAGCTAATTAAACACTTATTATGTTCCACATATTAAAATAAGGCTTTATGAATGTCATCTAATGCATTTTTTTCCTCTTCCTGGAGCAAGCAGTGTGTGTCTGCCTAGCAAATAAGCAAACTTCTTTTATGAAACTTTAAGGGCAACCTGTATGAGATCACACTCCAGGGACAGAGCTTGGGGGAGAAGCTGGATTTCTTCTCCATTCACTCCAAGTCTCTGATCCTGAATTCCAAGTTACATTGTCAGTTGACCAGGTCAAACCATGTCATTTCATTCTTTATTTAGTTATGAACTTCATATCTGACCACTGTACCTACATCATCACTCCTCCTTCTTCAGCTCCTCCCAAGTCACACTCCTTCCTCCCAAATTCATGGTGTCTTTTTTAATTATTAGTTTAACTTGCATATCCAAACTACTGAGACAGCCATACAAAACAAAACCACTCTCACAGAGAACAACAGAGAGTGAAAGACACTGTATGAGTTTCACAATAGAATATCAGACTAAGGGGAGAAAAACCAGGAATTTTTGCACAAGGCAGAAAGGAATCATGTCTTCTCAAAGCATAGAAATGTTTTTTATCAAGTACCAAACAAGTCTTCTTTGTCTCAATTTATTATTTTGTAATAGGTACAGTAATAACCTTGATTTATTTTTAATCTAATTTTATAATTAGCATTAAAACAATAGACTATAAAACAGGTATATTGCTTAGTGGAATGATTTTCTCTGGGAAGGAAATTTTTTTCCCCACATTATTCAGGCACACATGTTTATTTACCTACATTACCTACGTAGACACGCTAGCAGTGAGATACTGGACGTGTCTCTCACTCCTAGTTAGCTGAAGCTGTCAGAAGCTGCCACTGCTGTTTGTATCCCTCATGGAACTACAAAAGGAAATGCTGTGCTCCTGTAGAGCAGAGTGTTTCCTTGGCAGGAAGATCTCCTCTACCACAATTGTTAGTGGACACCATAGGAAAACTTCTTTGAAGTCTCTGCTTTTCAAGTCATTGATATGCCATCCAGACCCATAAAACAGAGAAAATTATAGTACAATAAAATCAATATTTCATGGTTTTTGGAAGCTGAGTAGATTTTTAGCTAGAGAGGGATGGGACTAGTTGGTGCACACACTCAACAGCCACTGCAAAAGTGGGTCAATTGATAAACTCTCACCTTCACACATGGTCCATGTGAGACTTAAAAGAACTCTTCAGTTCAAAGTTACATAAAGTTAACCAAAAATTTTGGAAAAGGCAATTACTACTAACTACAAAGTATACTGCATGCCAATAATTGATCATTATATAAATATGAGTTTATTTGGTGATGAACACACAATATATGAATACAGCCATTTCTCAAAACACAAATGCAAATTGTTTCTGTGTATTGTTACCTTTTGTTCTAAAAATAGTAGTAAGACACTCTATGTGTAATCTGTCCAATTAAAAACTATACTAAAGACTACATCAGTATGGGATCAATACAGATACACATGCAATAATCACTGACATTCTTTATATGTAAACATATTCACACACATAAATATCCTTCTGCACAGAGAGAAATATATATTATTTTTATTTACTATTTTCATTTTGCTTTTGCATAGAGTAATGGCAATAATGCTGCTAAACTCTGTGGATAAAGTAGCATTTATATTTTATATTATTATAAAATATTAAATCAACTAGGTAAACGTTTGGTTTAGTGATATTCTAGAAAAACAAAAAAACAAAAAACCAGGCAAGTACCATCCCACACCAGTGTAGTCACGACTAAAGCCCTGCTGTGTTGTTGAGGTTTAACTGGTAATCTAGAGAGAAATACATGTAAAGAAGTAAAATACTTGTTTGGAGAATCGTCCTATAAGACAATACCTACAACTGATAATACCTCCATTTTTAACTGCCCCAGGGAAGACAAGCTGTCCTTAAGAGTTATTATTGAGATAGAATCTTGCCTTGTTCTTTTCGAAAATTAAAGTTCATGTCAAAAATGTAAAACTGGGAATATTGACCTCTGACCAGGCAAGAAGACATCTTCCCATTATATATACTCAGATAGAGGTTTGTTTAGGGAGATGGATACAGACTCCCATTTGTCTCCTTGAAGCTTGTGCATCTTATTAGGAGGACAGTGTTCCATGTCCTCTGAAGAGTTCTTGTTATGGTCACAACCACCATAGCCTTCAGCAGTACAGGGACCTTCACATCCAGGTCCATGACCCCAAACAACAGCCAGAATTTATCCTCATTTTGTTATGCCAAAAAAAAAATCTATTAAGAATTATGCAAAAAAAATCTATTAAGAAACAGTAATAAAATGTGTCATGTGAATCAGCATAAAATAATTTACTTCCCAAAACTAGGATGATGGAACTCATTTCCCAGTCTTCCAAGTGACCCAGGTTGAAACTCACACATGATTCTCTTTTCACTCATTGGAAGGTCATGGATTATCTATTACATTAGGTGTTTCTTTCATCACTGTGGTTGAAATGCCTGACAGAAGAGCTTAGAAAGAGAAAATATTTGTTTGGGGTCATTTTTTGCAGTATTAATGTATAATACAAGGGAAAGAATGGCAGAACCAACCTGTGAGTGTTATGATGCACCAGGAAGCAGAGAAAAGTGGGACAGAAACAGGACAGGATAAGAGAGAGCCCATGAGGACACCAAGTGAAGTATCTCCTCCAACTAGTTCCCGCATTTTAACTCATTAAAATGAGATCCTGCTATGATCCCACCAATGGATTAAACTACTGATTATTTCAGACCCCTCATTGTGATTATCTGTGGAATACCCAGGAGACACACCCAGTGATGTGCTTTAATTATTTCCCAGGCATATCTTAGTCCAATCAAGTTAACAATCAAATTTAAATACCATCCCCACTTAAACGGGAGATAGGGAAGCATTCAATTACTGAAAAACAGGATTCACATTTTCCTTTGCTATCACATAATTAATGACTGAATAACCTTCTGCAATATCTTAATTCTTTTTCATGTTTATTATAGGAAAAATATACTAAGGTGGAAAGAGATTGCTTCTCTGACCATTTTACTTTTAGGCTGTATTCTTGAATCTTGAAGAATCTGACACATAAAAAGGAAGGAAAACAGAATGCAAAGAGACATCTTGCTTTGTGCCTCAATTCCAGTTTTGTCTTGATTGCTCTTGGAACAGATGTTGTCTTTATTTGAGATGCAGCCACATTCAGGCTTCATCCCAGCAAAGTATTTCAGTTGTAAAGGATTTAAGAATAGAAATGGAAAATGACTCAGAATAAAACTAGGGAAGGAAGCCGAGTGTAACAACCACACTCTTTTCCCTGGGTGGTGTATTTATGGGGCAGGTTTTGGAAATCTCGAGATATTGGGGCTCTGAACCATCTTTAAGGACATGCTGGCTTTGGATTTGGTAGGATGTTATCCTTTAAACATAGGTTGCTCTGTCCACCTGTAAAGCAGCTTAAGTATTTTATGGGATGTACTTCTACAACCTTAAGTCAAAGGGGAGAAACATTGTTGGAGCCTGAGTCATTTTGTGTTTCTGAGAACTCTGTACATTGTACTTGCTAGAAATTACAAGGAAGCTTTTGGCCATAAAAAAATGTGCGTAAAACTTTTGTTCAACACCGATGACAGTAAATAGTTTTCAAGGAAATAAAGAAGACAAAATGACTTGGAACGGCAGCCAAGTAGTGTCTGAAGTACTGCAGCACATTGTCCTTCCTTTGTCAGTGAGTCCCGGTCACTTTAAATTAGAACCAAGCATATTGCTATGCTCAGAGTCTAAAGCTGAAATATCTCTTTGTGACACCAGCTTTTATGAATTGAATTCATAATTAGACTTAATCTTTTCAAAGTTGGTAAAATTATTTCTTGTTAAATGTGCCTCTTAATTCCCTTTTCTTGCCAATTGGTGGTATTAGCTTTAGAGAAAAACACAAAACCTTTAATATTTTTGACAAGGGGAAGGCACAAGTATATACTTTTTTTAAGGAGGAATTTATCAGTTCAGCAAAAATGTCTTTAAAGGCTAACTACAGACTAAATTAAACAATAGAGGTATTTCTATTCTCCCAACTGTCCTATAATGAATTGTGAATGATATTTTTAAAATAGTCTTCAAGTTCAAATAGAAGGTCCAGATGTGATTAATGCTTGCTGATGCTGATGGAACCTATAACCAAATGTTCCTACTATAAATCTCATTTAAAGAACACAGCATTCATTTATACAAAGCAAAATCTCAAATCTATATAAGCAATTATTACTGGAAAAGAGAAAAATTTATAATCATCTGAACTTCAGCATTTAATTTATTCATACTTTATGGGGAGAGGTGTACTAATGGTGGAAAAATATGTTACATGATAACAAATATCTGGTTGCCAGGAACAGAGCTGGGTAAATGGGGCACTTTGACCCCCAGTGAGTTCTCAATACTATTGACTAGATAGTGTTAAGCAATGATACTTCTCTTTCAAACTCTTGGAGTACATTATGAGGATCTTCTGTACTAATAATACAATAATTTCAGACACATAATAGTGGGGGCCAGTCGAGGTGGTGGCCAGGTCCCAGAGAGGAGGTAAGGAGTTGGCAAGGGAAGGAGTGAGCCAGGCATGATGGTCAAAAGAATCTTTCAGCCTAATAGACTAGCAGTTAGAGTATTTATTTATTTAGACAGAATTCAGTAAGAGGGGATAGATTCATGTTGTTCCAAAACATAGATCATAAAATTTTTGGTTTTGGACATGTGTTTCAGTTTCTCTTGCATATCTTTTAGTCATCATTGGTAAACTGTGAAAGAACAGACATCTTTTGCAAACATTTTCCCTCAAGTTTAATCATCATTGATAAACATTTATGTTTTATAACCATTTCTACTCATTGACCCATAACTGAATTTTTAAGAGTCTAGAAGTACATAACATCCTGTCCTCAGGCTATTATCTTTTGTGGCTACAAGGATGCTAGACCAAAACAAAATCTCCAAGCCAGCCCAGGCAAATTTCCATGTCACAAGTAGTGTATTATAAACTTTTAATGGTCAAAGTGCCCAAGGAAAATCCTCAGACTAAAGCTGCTGCAGTTATTATTAAAATTCTGGCATAATACAACGTTTACATTTTTATGTCTTTATAGAATTTGTTTATATGTTTATTCCTGACATTCTGTTATTCCTTGTTCATATAAGACCACAGTGGCTCTGGATGTGCTGACATTTCTGAGGGAGATCCTGACACCTCATTCTTCTATCAACTTTTTACCTCATTCTTTGTTTATCAGTAAGTCTCTGGGTAGGGTAGAGGTAACTCCAGCAATCTAGCTTTGTTGCTGTATATACTATGTAGTCACTTGAGTGTACAGTGGAAAGAGGCTTGCAGTCTGATCTGTGACCAACTTCTGTAGCCCACCTAGTCTTGTTGACCTTTTTAAGTTTACTTTGCTTTGATTATTTGGGCCTGAGTAAGTACGGGGACAGATGTTTCAAGAATATCTCACAGCCTCATAAAGAGATCTCTGGCTTCTTTATGTGTGTCACAACCTTCAAGGCATAAGAAAGGCCTTCAAGTACATAAGGGTATCTCCTTAAAAGTAGGAGGGGTAGTATGTTCAGGACTTTCCTGAGTAAGGTTAAAAGCAGTGTTCTCGGGAGAAGGCATAAATGATTCATATGAAATTTTCCACCAATCCAATATCCCCAATGTACAAATATTAAAAGTCCCCCAAGTGTGCAACGGGTGGAGATGAAAACCAAAGGTGGCACGGTGGTCATCACCTTGGCTCAGCATGGATGGACCTTTGTCAAGCAGCTGTGCTGGCTCTATGACTTCTGCCTTTCCATTCAGACATGGGTGTGCCAAGATACATAAGAAAATATTGTACCAACCATTATAATAATAGCAGCAGTAAGCACACTAAGACTTTGTTATTCATTGTTCTAGTTCTCTGTGTGTGTTGCTGCCATGCCTATTATCATGAAAGAACCCTACAGCATCTGTGTGGCTTGGTGACACTTTTCACGGATTAAAAAATCTTATCTAAATTACTTAGAATCAAAATATTATTTTATTGTGAACACAGTTTAGTTCTGTTATAAAAATGAGAACATGTGGTCATTTTACTATCCTTTTTTCATATTAAATTTTCGTAGATTATTTTACTTTTAAATGACTTTTTACCAAGATTATGGTTAAGAAAAGGTTATTATTCTTATTACTCAAATATCCACATGATTTCAATTTATTAACCTATAGATTGTCTAACATTAAAAGCATAGTTTTGGAAGTGTTCGCCTTACCCTTTGTTGAGTCAAATACAAATAGTAATCCTAGCTTGCTCCAGTATAATCCTGGACTAAAGACCTCAACTCATGATAATCCAGGACTACACCTTCCCTAGTATCAAAAGCTTTTTCACTTTAACAGTCTATAACCTGGCCAATGGTGTAGTTGAGCTTTACACAATAAAATTCAGAATCTAAATGTATATCGAAAACACATGTATATACACATATGTGTGCACTCACATGCATACATATATAGAAAAAAATGAATGATTTGGGCAGTAATATTAAGAACTTAGTGTGCTTTAGACACAAGAACTGCCAGAAAGTAAGTGGTGAAGGCCTCAGTAAGACAGTCCAGTTGCTCACTCTGCTCAGTGCTGCAAGTGCCTGTCATTTCTATATTGTCCTCAACCACAACACTAACAGGTATTATTGCAATTTCCATAGATTCTTCTACAGAAAGGATTTTCTCCATTTCCTTTGGAAATCTCAGAAAAGAAGTATTAGCTGGATTCTGCATGTATTCACTATGTTGATCACTTCTGGAAGCTGAAAACCCAATGAACTGATGCTGAGTTTTACTCTGATGAACTGTTTTTAAACCAAGTAACACTGACCTGAAACACTAGAGAGAGATTGATCTGAACAATAAAGAAATATTTTATCTGGATTCTGATATTAAATTCTGACATTACTTATTCTTGGCAATAGTTTCTTCCAGCTCTTCTTAAAGAAGATGTGTCTTATTTTCACTTATGCTCAATATCATGTAGGCTTATTTCTGTTATAGTCTGTTTCTTGATCACTTCTGTGCATTTCTCAATGTTTGAACACAAGAAGATTCACATGAATTTTCATAAGTGAACAACAGTGTTAGAGCTCCACAGGAGTCACCACATAATGTTTCAGCAATGAGGGGAAGAGAATAATATACGAATAAAACCAATACACAAGCCTTTTTTGAGACTGACAAACTGACTCCGAAACCACCAAGGCTTTATGTTCCAATTTAAGTTAAAAATGAGTAAGTGGCAACAATTCCTTGCAATCCCTGTGCCACTGCAAAACTGGGACTGGTACAGCTGTCATTTATTTAGAAGTACATTTAGTGTCCTTCTCAAGTCATATTTAACAACTAGTGACAAAACAATATGGTCTTGGCACCCAGCCAGCACCCTGCACCACCACAGTGCTTGTCACACATTGGTTTGCTGGGCAGGGAGCGTGAGGAAAACAGCTGACAGCAGGAGATGACACAGCTGTCACGTCTGTTCCTGAAAGACCTGGAGCATCAGAAGAGAGGGATGAAGAAATGCATTTGAAATCTGACTAGGGCATGACTTCAGTGCTGGGGCTTAGCTGTGAACATCTCGTCGAAGGAGATGAATAAAGCAAAAGCATTTATGCGGAAAACATGGAGGCAATGGAATCCGAGACATCAACCATCGCTACTACTCATAACCAAAAGCAGTAACTGCACCCTTTATTTTCTTCGGTGGACTTGAAACATGGAAGCACTATCAAGTAGAATAGTGCTCATTAGCTTCTGTTCTGTAGGGCAACTTCATACTGTTTGTGAACGCTTCCAATGTAAGAAAAAGCAAATATTCTTTGATTTACTCATTCTGTAGTATAAATAATGAACTATATATAGCTTATTGACATATCTTTATTGTAGACCATTATGATAAACAAACAGTACTATAAGCAAATATATTAATGTATTCCTCTTTTGAAATGGGATCTTACTGTGTAGTCCACACTGAGCTGTAACTCACAATCCTTCTCCTGCCTCCACAGTGCTAGGATTTCCAGAGAGGAAACACAATTTTAATTTGTATTAATTTAATAATATAAATGTACTTCCTGATTCAAATATAGTGGTAAAAAAGAAAACAAACATTGATCTGGTAAAACAAAATAGATGAACTACCTCAAGCAGCAAACATAGTTATTTCCCAACCTGTTCCCCTTCACAGTCTACAGGCAAATTTGAAATTCTTAAGATGCAGTTCAAGAAACTTGGGTAAGGTCATTTTTCAGTGAAATGGAGCCAATGTCCCATGTATGTTTCTGGGAAAATTACTGTCAACCAAATGATATTTATATTTTACTTTATTTTGGGGGACTCTGGTAAACCATCAGGATATCATTTCATGACATTAATCAAAGCATTCTTCCTGTATTGATTTAAAACATCTTCATTTTAAATATTTTTTTGATAAGTTCATACACTGTGCTTTGATCATATCCCTTTCCCCAACTCATCCTAGATTCACCACCTTCTCTGTTCACACTCAAAGTTGTTTCTCCTCTTTTTCCTGTTGTTTCAAAACTCATCAAGACAAATTTTTTGTGATCATATATTTTTGGTTGTATGTTCTTCTACTGAAGCATGGTCAGTCTACCAGGAGCAATACTCTTATTTAAAAGACTGACCATGCCTCTCCCAGCAACTATCAAATGCCAATAGCTACTCAGCTAGAGGTAGGACTTCATGGGCACCCTCCCTCTGTGAGCAGGAATTTTTGTCTTACTTGTTTTTGTGTAGGTCTTTGTGTATGCTGTCACAAATGCTGTGAATTCAATTGTTAACTGCCTGTGTTCAGAAAATAATGTTTCATTATAGTAATCCAGTGCATATGGCTCTTAAATCTTCTCCATCTCCTCTTATTAAATAAATCCTAGTAATTTTTGGGAAGATGAACAATTATATGAAATAATTATTGGGACAAGGGGGTGTGATATAAATGCACCATTTGTAGCTTAGTATCTAAAGTCTCATATTCTCTCTACTTTGATCCATTCATTGTAAGATTCTGTGTTAATTGACATCTATTGCAAATAAAAGTTTCTGTGGTGAGAGTTGGCTGCTTCGTTAATCTATAGGTAAGCCATTCAGTTCAATAAAATGCCTATTTAGCGGAATAATAGCAGTAGGTTTTCTCCAAGTTATATAGCGGTTCTCAGCCCCAGTAATGGTGCCAGTTATGAGTTTCATCTTGTGGAGTAGACTATAAATACAATCAGAAAGTGAATGATTCCTTCCAAAGTATTTATGCCATTATTGCACAATGGCAAATGTCCACCAGACTAGTCTTAGAGTTCACAACTGAATTTTACTTCAAATAACTATTTTTATTATACTAATTTAGTGTGTGGAGGGGATGCAGTCCTGCCAGGCCAGTGGTATGAAAGTCAGAGTACAATTTAAAAGAGTCAGTTCTCTCTTTACAATGTTTGAGTACCAGGTAGTGAGCTTGGATTGTCAAGTTATTATTGTAAACATTTCTATGAATTTGAAATTATCAGCTCATTCACTAAATAATGTTTATTTCATATTTCTTATTATTTTAAGAACACTGAGTATAGCACAGATTGTTTTAAATTGTAGTTTGTTATACTGATATGAACTCTGGCACATATAATAATCAATTACAGTACAAAATGACAAGTCATTGTTTTCTTGAGATGCTGTAAGTACATTGAGGACAATCTGGATCCTCCTCTCTACCAGGAAATTAATTATTACTGGTCCATTTATGTGTCATTTATTAAGGTTGAAGGTTCAACATTACATCAGTTATTATTTGCTTCAATATTTTATTATAATTCTCTCTTTTAAAACCCAAAACTAAATCTTTGCAGTAAAACAGTTATTATTTTTTCTTTAGTACCATACTGAAATTATACACCTTACCTGCTACCAAAGAAAAAGCTTATCTAAAAATGTCATTGGACCAATTTGGTGGTGGTGAATGGAGAATTTCTGTTTTTCTTTGGTTTTGCTGATTGCTAAGATCAGTTGTACCTTAAAGAAACCTTTCATTATCTAGAATCTCCTTTTTCTAGATTCTATAATTATTGGTTTCCTAATGCAAAGTTGACATCTTTTTCTAGACCTCCTATACTTTTCGCCCATCTCTTCTCATCATGAAATATTTTTTGCAGCATCACCAGAGCTTAGTTAATAATTATATATACCATGTTTATTGATAAATGAAATTTACAATAGCAACATACATTTATAAGCCTTCTTCCAAAGAATTCAGCATGATTTTTAAAATTCTCGTTATGTATTTTATTTAATGCAAGTTTGCCAAGTCTCATCTCTCAAAAAAAAAATCTCAGCAGGACTCTATTATCATTATATTATTTTAATATATAGTTTGTTTCCCTCTGCTACTCTACCCATTACCTTAGATCTGCCACTTTAGTATGCAGGCAGAGAATGGAAGATCCAACTGCTAGGAATGTGGACTGCTAGGACTGTGTTGTTAGAATTCTGATATGCATCTATGACAGTCCCATGGGAGACTGCTTTTATTGAATATTCTTGCCTGTGGCATTGCACTGCAGGAAAACCCCTCTCAGTATGCTTGTGAAGGATCCATGAGCACACAGAAACCTATTTCTCATTGCTTGTATTTCTTATACTTACCGAAATTTCCTCAGGGGGCCTGCCCTGAGGAGATTTCTCGAAGAGTCCTGGTGAAGGAAGATGCTATGAACAGTGGGGGTAACTTGAAGGAATGATTCTAAGTCCACTACTTTATTCCTCTGAGATAAAATTCCATCTACATGTCTTCAATTCTGTTCTCGTGCCTAGCTCCTCTCTCTCCCTTCACCTCCTGTCCTCTCATAGTCCTAGTTCTAACTAAGCTTTCCGTCTCTACCTCATCTTCATCTCCCTCCGTTCCTCCATCATCTTCGTTCCCTCCACCTCTTGGGGAACCGGCCAATATCCTAACAGTAGTAACTCTTCCCATACCAAAGCCAGGCCTTCAAGGTCCAGAGCCCTGATAGTCAGCTTCATTTGCAACCCAAAAGGAAAGTGAATAAAGGAGGTGGGGTCAGATAAGGGCTGGAATAAATCAGAAAAGGAATTTATGTGCTCAAAATATATTCTTATAAGTGGTTAGGTGAAACGGTACGAGTTTATCATAAATGTGCTCAAACTACAGGTGGTTAGGTAAAAGAGTCTATAAGTCATCAAAATGTAACTGTTTCTCTATTCTATTTCACAGTTACTGTTAGGGCAGGGTAACTCTGCTAGGAGCTAGGAAACCTGCCTCACAGCTACATTACACCTGGTATGCAAAAACACCTTTTGTTCTGAGTCAATTGCTCTGGAATGCCATTTGGGCTGTGAGAAAAAGGAGGGTCTGAGCTTCATTTGCACAAGAAACAAAACTATGCCTAGGAGACAAGTGATGGTTGGTTAGGGTGTTTACCTTAATTCAGGAGACAGCGGTTAGTCTGTTTGCTGTTTTAGCCTAAGATGCTCGAGAATTATTTCAGATAAAATACACTGTTAAAAGTTCTTGGGGAAGTTATGAGCGCACATGAAATTCATAGCAGAAGACAGCCGATATATTAAAAGCCAAACACCACCAAATTCTCCCTGAGATTTGGTTTAATCCTCTGGAAGAGTTCCTTGATTCTTCCAGGTCTAGCTTTGTCATAATGAGCTGAATTTCTACTTCATATTTCTGCTGTGGCTCATAGCATGTACTGCGGGAGACTGTGGGAATCCAGCTTCTACCTTTCCCACATTTTCTAGGGTTCTTAGGAGGAGGAGAGAGGGAAAAGATAATATTAGGTAGAAAGAGAGAACCGGAAGACCGGAAGAAAGAAACAAAGGATAACTTCAGGAGAGTCTAGATCACTATCCAACGGCCTGGAAGATTTATTCAAAAGGCTTTTATAACAATGCCAAGGAGAGAGGCAAAAGATCTCCCTCTTGATAGATCAAAGCACACCATACAGCCAAGTGTAGACCATTACAAATACCTGGGAAACACACCCACAGCCAAATCATCTCTTTATGCAGTCCTGCTGGGTAAAGCAAGCTCAGATTCTCTGACCTGAGTGAGTAATTTGGGCCTCAACAATACACACAACAGTCTAACCACTGTCTTTTGAGGTATAGGAGGGTCTAGATTACATGTCTTTGCTGTTAATTTATCTCTGCATCTAACAGTATATGATGCACAATAAGACCTTGGAAAATATCATCAGTGAACGAATTGATTACCAGTTTGACTGTTTTGAATATTGATTGTTTTCACAAGTCAGAAAGTATTAAGTGCATACATTCACAGATTGCTTTCACATTACTTGAGCAGTCATTTTAAGATTTGCTTTTCTGAGTTGAAGGGAATCTCAGCATTTAAAAGGTGTTTTTTTTTTCCTCTGAAGCAATATTGTTTCTGATTAAACTATGTCCTATACCCAGCATTTCCTTTTTGTCTTCTGAATAGAAGTTCTGGTAGTTCCTTCATCTTCGAAAAAAAGTCCAGTGACTTTGATATCTCTGACCCTAACAAAAACCAAAATAAAAACCAAAACACTTTTCTCCTCGACCTTAGGTACCTTTTAACCTTAGTTGTAATAGTGTTGTGCCCAGATCGCAACCCCCAGAGAGACCACCAAAGATGAGCATGCCGGAATGCAAAAGCAAGGTTTAATTCAGGATATACAAGCCTAGGCAGGGACTTCGTCCAACAGATCCAACACAGTGGAGGCTGGAGGAAGTGCCCACCTCTTGCAAGCTCAGTTTTTAAAGGCAAAAACCACAAGGTTACATCATTTAGGGGTGCTAGTACAGGTACAATTCTGATTGGTTTGCTTCTAGGGGCTTTCTAGAAATCATGGCTTAATCTTACTTCTAAGGGGGTGGTTGTTAGTTATTTTCGCTGTTACCCTGGCAAGGAAATGTCACGAAACACGACAGAATCCGCTGATAGAGTTTATTGGGAGAACAGAAAGAAGTGAGTGCCCACGCGGGAGAAAAACACGTGTGAGGAAAGAAGTTAGGCCAGTCATGGCGGCTCTTTATAAGGCGGGGCGTGCCCAGGTAGACGTAATGACGTAGCCATGCTGCGCGCCTGCGTGGCTACGTGACATCACGGATCCCGGTCACGCGAGACGCCTTGACCCGGAAATGGCTGTTAACCTGGAGTTCGCCAGGCGGATGTGTCCGGGCGGTCGGCTTGGTTACCAGATGCCTTGAGCCGGAAATGCCTATCCTGGGGCTAACTGGGCGGGTGTGTCCGCCAGGCATGCACAAACATGTCTGACCTTGGGGCGTATTGTGAACATTTCAGTGGTTGCCCACCACTATTTCTCACTGGCTGCCCTCAGGTGGGGACATTTCTGTGGTCAGTTACCTTGGAAACCAGGGAGAGGACATTCCATAGTCCGGCAGTCATTACCTCGTGACTACATTGTGACTCTGTACTTTTACACTTCTTGGTTTCTGGATCTGGACTGACTGGTTTCAGTAACTAATGGCCTATTCCTAAAAGGAGAAATTTAGGCCTTAGTTTTAGGGTGAAAGTATTTTGGTCTTATTTCTAAGATGGCTCATTTTAGTCTCACAATAGTACTTTCTTTTGCCTCAAATTTTTCTCCAAGTTTTATTTTGCAAACATGTGAATTATGCCCTTGAAATGCATGATCACATAAGTAGGTAAATTGGATGCAGCAGGCATTTGCATCCCTGTCTAAAACTGTTACTATGACACACTGCTTAATTAGAAGAGTGAGTGTTTAGCAATAAAAGCCCATCTCTACAATTGTATCTTTGAATCAAATTCTCTTATATACAGTCCAAATGTTTTTATACAGTAGGGCGTCTTTGAAGCTAAAAGGTGTTAATTTGTTTTTTTTCTGAATATTGTTCTGTATTAGCATCCACACTTACATACACTTTTCTCTTAATGGAAGTAATTTCCAATACAATATAAATATAAAACACACAGGTATCCCATTTATTCTTGCCTTCTTATGTTCTTAGAAGAGATTAATAGAGTATCATTTCCTAGTTCCTTCCCATTTTAACTTCCTTCTTTCATTTCTTCATTCCTATTTCTCACTATGCAAAATAGAAATCCTTAACATATACTTTTCTAAGGAAAATTTAGTTTAATTTTACCAGAATAGATGAAAGTTACATTAGAAGACCAAGAAGGTCTGAATTATTCTATTTAAAGTAAATTAATTTCCTTCTTAGCATTTTTACTTTAAGCAATAAAAATTCAGGTAACATGGATCTGTTATTATCCAATAGTTGTAAATTCCCAGTAATGACTGACTTAGAATCTCAATCTGCAAAAACTTCTTTTAAAATCAAGTTATGTCACATTGTTGTGCCCAGATCGTGACCCCCAGAGAGACCACCAAAGACGAGCATGCCGGAATGCAAAAGCAAGGTTTAATTCTGGATATCCAATACAAGCCTAGGCAGGGACTTCGTCCAATACATCCAATGCAGTGGAGGCTGGAGGAAGTGCCCACCTGTCTGCAAGCTCAGTTTTTAAAGGGAAAAATCACAAGGTTACATCATTTAGGGGTGCTAGTATGGGTACAATTCTGATTGGCTCGCTTCTAGGGGCTTTCTAGAAATCATGGCTTAATCTTACTTCTAAGGGAGTGGTTGCCCACCACCATTTCTCATTGGCTGCCCCCAGATGGGGGCATCTGGTGATTACAGTCACTATGGAAACTAGGGTTGGGACATTCTATGTTAAACAGTTACCTAGGGGGCCAGGGAGTGGACATTCCACAGTCCAGCCGGCAGTCCTTACCTCCTGACTACGTTGTGACCCTGTACTTTTACACTTCCTGGTTCCTGGTTTCTGGAATCTGAACTGACTGGTTTCAGTAACTTCTGGCCTGTTCCAGTAACTTATAGCCTGTAGCTAAAAGGAGCAGTCTTAGGCCTTAGTTTTTGGGGTGAAAGCATTTTGGTCTTATTTCTAAGATGGCTCATTTTGGTCTCACAACATTAAAATCAAATTAATAGCTGTGATAAAGTGTATGTTATTTATTTAATTATGAGATTTTACTACAAAATGGTTTAATTCCCATGTGTGGCAATAGATTTTTTTAAAAATTATCCTAAATCAAAATAATAAATTGGTGAAATTCTCTTTTTAAAAAAGATATAAGGAGACACATAATTAGTTATTAAATATTTCCGCAATTCAGGAGATCAATATAAAATATCATGAAACAATTTTCAGTCTTAGAAAAATGAGTGACTCAATAGCCTTTGGGAAATCATAATTTATAAATATGAAAGCTCAACAAATTTACAAATGTCTACGATAATTATCACTAAAGAACCAAACAAATGGGGGGGGGTGAATTTTAAGCTAACCTCAGAGAAATAAGCAGCAAGCAAAATAATGAGTCTCAAGGCCATCTGCAGATTCCCATGTATGAATTTTCATGCTCACATGTTCCTTTATAGGACAATTGACAAGGTTTAGGTTCCACCCATTATGAAAAACCCTTTGAAAGTAATACCATATGGGAACCTGCCTTCGTATCTAGAAACTTAGTAGAAAGAAAAAAAAAATCTCATAATCATTAGCAATTTATGATGATCTTGTAATCAGAAGCACTCTGCTTTCATGTAATTGTGCTTCTGAACAACACAGTTGTTGACTCCCTGCGGATGCCATGCCTGGTGGGTATATCGCCCCACTGTGAGGGTAACAAGACTAAGACTATATGGGCAGCACAAACTGTATCTGGCATTTTTTTTCAAAGAGATAACAAGGTTAGGTGGGTGGGGAAGGCAGCCTGGATCATGGAAGAGTGGAAAGTAAATATGATTAAAATTTATTATCTAAAATTCTCAAAAAGCTAATAAAATGTGTAGGAGGAGGGGAGAGGTAGCAGAAAAGCTTCTCTTGGTTTTCTTTACTGTAAGAGTAAATACAAGAAAACAGCCATCTGAATACTAGGAAGACAGTCCTCATCATGTCAGTCCATAGTAACACACTGCTGTCATTTTACTGCTTATGGAACTATGAGTCACTAGTTTGCTTATGTAAGAAACACAGGTCTGTGGTGAAATAATTATTCAAATTGATTCATTACAAAGAGGGTTTCTGCTTACTTTCCACAGATATCCTGACATTTTATTTTAGGTTCTGAATCTTGATTATAATTTTCTTTACAAATAAGTTTAGGATCTGATCCAAATGTCCCATATTTAATAGTAGTTTTTGGTCATTTGATTCTCATAGACTCATCTAAATATTATAGACTATAGTAATTGTTGTTAGATATTCACCAGAACATGATGGTAAAACACTATTTACAAGGCACAGCACATCAGAGTCATAGGAGATGGATAATTTATGTTAATAATGTCCTAGAAACATTCCTATTGGAATACTTTCACAGTTCACACTGAAAAATGAGGAAAGTCATCAACAATTTTGTCTAACTATTAATGTTTCAAGCTACAAAAAAGCCCAGCCTGGCAAAATATGCCCACTGTTTCAACATTGGCATGTGTATAATGCGAGTAACCAATGACTTTCTGGTTGAATTTCATGCCTGCTCCACAAGAAGGAACCTATGCTTGATGCTGTTAACTGGGCCTAAAGCCCAAAGCTGGGTAGATCAATGGTGCAAGCAATTGGGTATAGTATTGATGTGCTAAACAGACACCATAATAACCTGCCCCTTAAGTTCTTATCTTTAAATCCATGGATTAGTGTATTTCAGCATTCAACAGAGATTTACTTTTTACAGTACATTTCAATTAATACAGAGATCCACAACTATTCAATATGCAGAGAATAAGACACTGGAGTGATCAGCTCTAAACAGGGCATCTTTATTATACCCATTTCCTTTATGAATCATATTAAAAGCAGGAGAGAAAAATTTAAGACCCAGATGGAGCTGTCTGTAGTAAAATAGTATTTCAGGACATGGCAGCTCATATGAACTCTTGGTGGTTGGAATTGCATGCACAAGACTTTCACATGATCAAGCTAACCAATATCCCAGCTTATATAGGGAAGGTGCTCATAAACCCCTGTTTGAGGAGCTATTGGCAGTTGACAGATTCTGGGAGAGGGAAGAGGGAAGGTCAGTTTTATTCATGGCTGTAGTCCCTTAGAGGCTACTTATGCCTAGCTCATCCCATACCCATGATCATACATGTAGCACTAAATAGACTCAGTGCCTGTTGAGTGTTGGTGTATATGCGATTGTGAGGAAAAATTATTCAAGATAACTAGAAAGAATTACATGGAAGGAAATGGGGAATAGATTTGGCCCCAAATTTCTATATGTATATATGAATATTGAATAATATATTTTTAAAATATAAGAGAAGATATCACCATCAGGACCCATCTCTCTCACAACACAGCCAGATGACTAGCACAAATCTACATCTTTCCTCTTCCATGTTGTTAGCATATAGCATATAGCATATTCTCTTTCCTTTCTCATAACTTCAGTAATAGATTTGAAGGAGTAATTACCTTATTCTTTCATTCTTCACATGATCAGGTATTTAACAAATATTTTCAAACTCCACAACACATATTGGATATCTTGGTAAGTATTAACTATACCAATACACCACAACAAAGATGCTACCTGTGTAGATCTGTTAATTGTGTTATTTTTATACTTTGGTGAGGCATAAAACAATGAATAATCTTAGTAATTAAATTAATTATAAAAGTATTAGTCTAGGTGTATTTTAATTGTAGTATTCGGTGTGTCCTAAAAGGTCGCTTTTTAGAAATGCCAGATATAGCACAATGAAGGCAAGAATATAAATCTATTCATTTTATTACAAATTTTTGAAACTGATAAATACCACCAATTCTCCTATGTTTTTGTATAAGCTTTAGAGCTTTAACATGTGGAATTGATGTTCTGTGCTGATTTTAAAGATAATATATTAATATCAGGTGGTTTTTATGTTTCATGTCTTGTTACGTGGCTAGAGAGAAAAGTGTTTTAAGGACATGTGCCTTGTCATTGTAAAATATCTTCTGATCAGACCAGTACTGAAATATGGGATCTGAGGATTGGACATATTGGTTCCAAGAAGTTAAATAATCTCTATGCCAGTGATAGACATCTAGGATGTCACCAGGAAGTTCAAGAATGCCTTTTCCTTTCACCCCTCTCTTTCCCCCATTCTTCCTTCTTCCCTCTCTTAGTTGATAATTTCAGTCTAGAATCTATCTCTCAAATGCTTAAATTCTGAGCTAGAATTGCAGTTTCCTGAATGTCTTTCTCAGAACTGATGAACCTATTTTCAAGGAGAAAAGATTAAAATCCTGGCATTTCTTTATAAGGATCCCAGTCTTCCTTGCTAATCTCAGTGGTGCATATACTTACAACTTAGATTTCATTTTCAGAAGTAGTCTGTTCGTAATACGTAGATCACAAATAGAAAACACCAATGGTACTTCTTGTTTACTTTTCAAATCTCATGGGAAAAGTTTCTTTGGTTCCATCAAGCACAAAATTAGCAAGCACATGTTTTTCCTCCCTTGTTTCTTTTCTTATTTTTTATTTTTGGTTTTGTTTTAATGACACATGTTAATGTTAACATTTGTGATATGTCTTACATGCACTCTGTATGCACTAACCAAACCAAACTTTCCATGAATATCTATTATCAGTACTCTACATTCACCTGGAGGGTTTTAGCTTCCTCACAGTGGGGAGAATATTCAATATTTGTTCTTCTGTGAAAAAACATGTCATTGCATTGAAACAGACCTCCAGCCTAGAGTTCTTCATACAGCTTGTTAATTATGAAAATTAGAACTTTACTATGTGTACTTTTTCAACTCTGGACTCTGAACTAATCTACAATAGCATTTTATTTTTGTGAATTCTGATCTGCATCTGCCTATATATGCAGCTGCAAGGGTGATTTGGATTCCTCTCCTCAAACTGTGACCAGCAAAATATTCTAGGGCTTTTATGGGTCAACATTACAAATAAGATTGCAAAATGAACCCATTGATAAGGACAAAGAGAGTATTTCTATGACCTAGTTATGCTGAGTCCTAAATAAGTTTCTATGTGGGGAAGAACAATTTGAGTTCAACACAGTTTGGATGGGGTGAAATAAGTCAGGGTCTTTCACCTCTCCCATTGGATGCACAGCATGCTTCATGTACTATTTCCACTTACATTGACCAAAAAAAATTATACTAGATATGACAAAATATTTACTTAAATACATCTAAGATATTTTATTTTGGTGCTACAGTTAACTAGGAAAGTTCTATAAAGCGTCTATCACTTCAACTTAGATTGCAGGCTGAAAATTACTAAAAATAAAGTTGAAGCCAGCATATAGTAAAGATTCCTCTTGACTAATAGCAGTGTCCTCCATGGAGGAGAACAACCGGAACAGAACCAGGCAAGCACACCTAATATTTTCTGTAGGAAGCTGAAAGGTTACCATTGACTGGGCTAATTTGGACCTTTTTGTTATCAATTTTGTGTGAACATGAAATAATATTTTTAAAATTATCATAGCTTAATGCACTTTTAAATAGAAAGAGTGAAGGGAAGAGTGGGGGAGGAAAGGAGAGGGGAGGGGAGGAAGACAGCAAGGGTAGAAAGAAAGAGGGGGAGGGGGATAGAAAGGAGGGGAGGGAAGAAGAGGGCACAAAGATCTTCCAGTACTTAATGTTTAAAAACAAGCAAATAGCTGATTAAGTCTTTCAAATGTAATCATAAGGGGATTGATTGATCAAGTCCAGTCAACAAAGGAACATGTTTTTACGTTTTGGAAATTTAACTGACATTTGAACTTTATATTGACACATTCATGAATGAGGATTTTAAGAGAGCCTGGGTCATTTTCATGATCACTGTTACCCTGACTTCTCAATCTCTGTGGTAATATAAACAAATTTGAAATATTTGAGAAGACTTTCTTTGGTACTCATAAAATTAACCTCCAGACACTTTTCTGTATTCAAGCAGTTGTGTTATTACCTTGTTATATCTATAGGTCTTGACTTTCATAAGTTTAGCATGCTAATGATTCCTTCACTTGGGATCCATAAAAAATATATGAATTTTCTTCCCCATTAACTGCTAGGCTTCCCAGATTCTTCTTGTTCTCTGAATTATTAATAAGACCAGGTTCTGCTCACAGTTGGTGCCCTCAGCATCACACATTTATGAAGTAGATATCTGCTTCTGCTGCTGTTAGATGTTTTGTGAAGTGAGTCAAAAGTACCTGACCCTGGAAGCTAGGAAAAGTCCATCTTGTACAGAGAACTGTGAAAGACATGAGAGAAATAAAAAAAATAAGTGTAAAGAATGAAATAATCATTACTCGTGAAAGCAAGGAATTGATTTTGATATGATGCTAAGAGGAAGTGATCTCCCTGATGGTATAGTATAAGCCTTTTGAAGAGAACCATTGGCCTACCTAAAATTTTAAAGATGTCTGGATGGAAATATTTGAGTATTACAAAAGACTTGGAATTACTGATGACAATACAGAGATTGTAAACAGTACCATTATAGTATAAAATGGCCTATGGGGATGTACGTTAAGTCTGTTAATCAGCGTCTAATTGTGTGACAGGCATTTTTATTATAAAAGTTGTGTGTGTTCAATATGTGTGTTTGTGTTCACGTGTGTGCATGCCCCTCCATGTAGATGTATGTAAAGTGTGCTTGTATGTGTATGGGGCTAGAAGTTTACGTCAGGTATGTTTTTCAATCACTCTCCACATTAATTTCTGGCACAGAATCTCACACTGAACTTGGAAGTACCCTATCTAGTCATCATTCTCCAGGGATCTGCTTTCTCTGCCCACCCAATGCACTGTTACAGAAATATTGAATAATTGCTGGTGATCTGAACGCAGGTACTGATGCTTGTAGGACAAGCACTTTACTGACTGAAATAACTCACTTTTTCATCGTCTAAAACTTTTATCCAGGGAAAACTAAGTAGGGTTTTTTAAAGCTTTTTTGGCCCTGGGAACTATTAAAAACAAGCAAATCTAAGTGCACAAACAAACCAAACCAAATTAAATAAAATGTATATTTTTATTAAGGTATTCATTTTGTAGTATAATAGAGATAACACAATGAAAACAGTTTTCATCCCATTCCAAACTCTACTGGCATCATCAAAAGAAAATTATTATATGTTATTTTTTTTCAGGAAATAAAATAATTGATTAAGTTTATAATTTATTAATAGTTGAGTCTGGAATAATAATATAATTTATCTTTTGATGAAAACTGGAAAAAGTTAGGCTCTTAGAGTAAACCGTGTGTCATCATAGTGGAGAACAGACACAGACTACTCTCATGCAGTTCTTAGGGTTTTTAGCCACATGTATCATTCAGATCCAGGAATGAGCTATGAGACTTTGTTTAATTTAAGGTTGATTTCACTCTTCATATTTCGCTAAACTCTTGAATGTTTATGGAAGTTTTCAACTTCTCAAAGATTAATAAAACTAAATACCCAATGCACTTACTTGAGACAGTATGAAAGGAAAGGAAAGTCATGAAAATGCCATGATGCAGTGTAGAACAGTTTATCATCACAGGAAATTATTTGATTACAGCTGAAATGAGTCAAAAAGAATATTTTCTTCTACAACCATTACACCTGAAAGACAGTACATCTCTTGATATATTCCATTTGCCAACTTCTGGTCTGTAACAACCAGACAGAAGGCAGCATTTGCACATGGTATTATCAATTACTTCACTAAAGTAGAATAGTCATGGGTACATCTAATCCATTTGTTTCCATTAGTCCTTCCATTATTAAAAATACTCTGATTACTGCTACATTAACATGGATGGTTCATGTATTTTACATGCCTATTGGTTCTTAACAAATGCATATGTTTCCCTCTGTTATCCAAAATACATACATGTATTACAAACATATAAGTTTTTATGTAAAGATGCATTAAATATTCCATAAATTAAATATCTCTTAACAGGACAATTATTAGAAAAAAAGGCCTACTGTTTTACTATAAACATTATTTCTAAACACAGTGTTCTTTCCATCTCTTCTATTGTTTCCTGGCCTTTGCAGTGAGGTGGACAGCATATCTTTATCTATGGCCTGGAGTCTCCTGAAACAATCTTTTGTTAGCAGCTTCCTTCATTTATGTTAGATTCATCCCATTATGTCTTGCTTTTCACTTACTAAAATTAGGTGAATGCTCTAGGTTTTTACAAACCGCCCAGGAAGAATGTTCTGTAACAGCTCTACTCTCCCATTTAATAGAATTTTCCCCTGGCTAAAAGGCAGGAAATTTCTCTCTATATAAAACATTACATGTTTATAATATTCACATACTATTTCAATGTATAATTGTAAATTAGTCTAGATTTTCAATATCTAAATAGAGAATTTTTGTTAATTTCTCTTTGTATCCCCCCCATTTTTTTCTTTATTAAATACTAAAGAAAATTGTGATTTATTTTTGTTATTAACTTACTGAAAGGACAATGATTGACATTGCTTACCTGTGATTTTCATTGTGCTTTGGAATCATGAGAGTATTTTAACATTCTATAAAAACAGAATCTGATCACTGTTCTCCCTTTCCAACCACTTTACCAAATTAGTATGCAATTATATCCAGTCTGATTACTCAAGTTGACTATGTTTAAGGTTATTTGTGAGAATAAATATCTTTCCTAAGACGTAAAAATATTAAGGGTAGAGTACATAAAAATAGACAAATTATTTTGATGACTCTACTTTCTTAATAAGAAAATTTGCTTAACTCTACCTGATTCTGGAAATCTCGAATTCTTAGATATTTTTAGTATTATTTTGAAACCATTTAAAGCCTTCTGAGCTTTATACAAGGAAAAGTTCTCTTTGGCAAGATGCCAGGATTGTAATTTTCTTCCATTCACCACACAAAAAGCACAAATAAGTAAGAATATAGACAGCTACCCTTTGTGAGAAAGCAAATTAATGACAGCAACGAAATGTTCCTTTCACTTACTATTGTGGTGGACTGAGAAATATATAAAAGTGTATTAACAGAAGCAGAGGTCCAGAAACATTTTTACAAATGTCATCTTGCACAGTGATAAAACAAACCCATTGTCCTCCTCTCAGTGAAGAGACACATGAAAATAAAATATCAAATTTACACTGAACATAAACATATATAGTTTTTATTAGTTTGAGAAATAAGTTGGTTTATTTTGTCTACAATTAAGTTAAAAAATTTGGGGGGGGGGAATTTCTATATTACAGCTAGTATCAAACATGTACAATTCCCAATTTCAAATTACTGCTGAATCTATTCACAAACTCTAACAATTTCAAAGTATCTTCCCTAAAGTCTGAGCCTCACCTGTTATTAATGCCTGATGTTTCTAAGCACCTCAGTCTTCATTAGACATCAATTTGGCTCTTTAGGCAATAACTACTATAGTTCAAATATGTACTGCATCCTGATAAATAGAACAAAAGATATGAGAAAAAACATGCATTGTCTAGGCCACACATATTAAGGTAGGAAATAAAGTCCAGACTTGCCCTAAGGTAAATATGAGAGGGGACTGCAGTAAAATGCTAGCCCTGATAACATGTTTTTCTGACAACCTTCTTCCTGTATTGATATTAACAGTGCAGCAATTATATGTCTATTTCAAAGAAGCAGCAAGGATTAATGTTATATTTTTCAATTCTTCCAAGATGTAGTTTTAAACTTTAAATGCCACTGTTTCCTCCTTGTTAGAAGCTATTGATGTGATCAACAAGGATAATGGTCTTATTTATATTTCATATATAAGTTATAAGCAATCACACTTTATGCATGGTGGACTCCTGGCATCTGTGCATAAAATGAAAATCTCCAGTGTATCAAAAAGCAATGACATAAATATCAAGGTTAAACTAAGGTTTTGAGAATACTGACCCCAATCACACTGTATTTCCAAAACAAAAATATGTGAGCCTCATATTTTTGACTAATTTACAGAGATACTCAAAATATTAACAGGCTATCCTAACTTCAGTCCACCTCAACCCTGGTAGTCAAAGTTGTAATTTGTCTACAAAAAGTCCTTCATTGGTTCCTGTGTTTGAACATTTGATCCCTGATGGGCATGTACTGCTGTAACTACCGGGCTCGTTAGGACAGCTCAGGGGAAACCTCCTGTTCTGCATGGGGACTATAACAGGTGCTTTGATGGCAAGAGCCCACAGACTGAGGGCAGCAGGATGAAGCCTATCTGAGTACCCTGCCAGAGGACTTCCTGATGGAAGGCATCATGTTGGGGAGTCTTTCTCAGGATCTCACACAAAAACCTATGCATCTGTAGTCCAAGAGGGCCAAGCTGCGTCCTCAGCTAGCAAAAGAACTTGGCATCATTGCCAATGTGGCACTAATTTCACAGGCCTTTAAAGTTAAATAACGGGGGCATCATGGAGTCTTCCACCAGTATTCCAGAGAGCTGCTGTGACCCTGAGCCTATAAGTTCCAAAGACAAATGGTTATGATATGAATATGAACTGTCACCTTAGATTCAGGGACATGAACACTTGATCCTAAGCTGAGGGCAGGCCTTGAGGTAGAGACTAACTGTACAATAGGGGCAACTGGGGATAAACTTTGAGGTTTCTGAGTTGAGTACAACTTCATGTATTTTTGCTTTCTGACTATGGATGCAATGTGACCAACTGCCTCACACTCACATTGCCTATAACTGATGGTAGGAGAGTAGATTTTGCATGGAAAATAGACAAGCTTATCCACTTTTCTTAGTTAATGTTTTTAACAATACAGTGTTAACCTGTTCCATTACATCATCACTACTGGAGGGTTACTTGACTCTGTCTCAGGATTGTCTGAGTCTATCCCCCAAATTCATGTTCTACTTTCATTAACTTACTCCTCTGTAGCACATAACTTTACAACAAAAAAAGTCAGACGTAACTGCTCAACAAAATAAACCACAGCTCTCAAATTAAATGACTTTGAAAGGATAAGGACTCAAGGCCAATAGATAAAACTGCGTATTTTAGAAATATTAAACCCTCACATTGGCTTCTTTAATTCTCTGCTAAATGTGATAACATTGCATTTACTTGAACTGAAATCATATTCTAAAACTGTGTAGCAAGCACATACCAAGCAACACAGTAGAGCCTTATGCCATGGCAACCATGTCTCAGGGTTCTATCTGTGGAAATCTCATTGAGGAAACGGACCAAAAATGAAGGTATAACATAAAAAAAAAAAAAAAAAGTGTAAGCTATGTTGCACCAGAGAAGCTAAGGAACTATCAGAAAGGGAGTTGAAAATTAATGTATGGAAAGGCAACAACAGCAAAGAGACTCGAATCCTGAGCAAAATATAGTCTATGATATCAAATTCAAACATGAAACTTAAAGTAATTTGATACACGCATAATGGAAATAAGACAGGAAAGAATCCTGACTTTTTCCTTATTGTTGCATGGATTTTTTAATTACTGGAGAAGAAATCCCTATTTCCTTTATAATTTTTTCCTTATTAGTTAGGTTTTTGTCCGATGTAGCACCAGCATGGGTTTTTCAGATACACATAAAACTGAGATGTATGTATTTAAAATTTTTTATCTTTATTACATGTGAATCATTTGAACATACTTCACAGTACAGAGAATCAAACAGAAATGAAGGGAAGGAGAATCACTTTCCTTTGAAGGTGGCAGTTATTGGTAGGTAGTCCTAGCATCAGTGAATGACTACACACCCTAGTGCATATGGGCAGCACTAAATGGATTCAGTGAATTGCCCCAAAATTTATTAATTAAAAAGGTTATGAATTTGGGAGGAAAAAGTGTCCAGGGACACAGGGGATGTTGGAGGAAGAGAGGGTATGACAAAAATATATAGTGGTATTCTATTTGTACTGAATTGTGATTTTATTTGTATGTTAATAAATAAAGTTGCTTAGGGGTCAGAGCTATTAGCAAGCCATAGCGAAAGCCAGGGCGGTGGTGGTGCACGCCTTTAATCCCAGCACTTGGTAAGCAGAGCTAGGTGGATCTCTGTGTGTTCAAGGATACAGCTAGCATTGGTGACACACGCCCTTGATCTCAATACCAACCATAGAAAACGTGGGAGGTCTGGACAGAGAGGCAGTGACGAGACAGCCACGTAGTTGTGTTTATAACCAATGAGAAGGAAGAACCAGAACTCTTTATAAATCAGACGCACAGGAAGTAGCTCCCTTTTCGGAGAGCTCTCTTGGCGGAAGAAGCTAGCTAGCGGAAAGCGGGTAAGCTTCGGCTCTGACCTCTTGGGCTTTCACCTTTACATTGGCTCTGTGTTTCTTATTTAATAAGGCGGTCGGTTACATCTACAAAAATATATTATGTACATGCTTGAAATTGTCAAAGAATTTTTTTCTTTCATTTTTCTTTATTAAGAAATTTTCTACTCACTCCACATACTATCCACAGATTCCCCCCTCCTCCCTCCTTCCACCCCCCAGGCCTCTTTCCCAAGCCACCCCGCATCCCCACATCCCCCAAATAATGCTGATTCAGAAGATAGGAAATAGGCAATTGCTGTTGTTTATTTTGAAGTCAAGCTTCGCTAAAGTTAACTATGTAAATTCACAGCTGTATAAAAGCACTCCAATAAATAAAGCATTTGAAACTGTAAAATAGGCACTGAGCAGATGAGCATGATAGTTTGAAAAATATAGAAAAAATAAGACAAACGTCAGAAAACTCAGCACAAAGGAACTCATTGAGACTATGAGAAATACTCAGCTCAGCTTTCTAAAAAACAGACAAATTGGGGAAAATGGCATGAAAATCAAATATCACTTTACTATATGATTCTATTAACTTGTAGATAATTAGGAGATTCATAACACAAGCCAAATGCTATATGAAATACACAGCAAACATATGCACAGCTAACCTTCAAGTAATAAATCTGTTTCCTTTACTTAGGGTGTACACATTCATTATTCTCTTTGCCAAATCTAGCAAAACTTTCATTAAACATTTTCTGCTTGAGTAGATTGTCAAATCTTTTATTAAATTAATCATAGATATAAATTTGAAAATTTCATTGTATTATTTGTAATTGCATATGTGTCTGTGTGTGTGTGTGGGGGGGGTAGTTTTCACTTGAATCCAGGGACTCAAAGAGACCAGAAAATGTTGTCGCATCTCCTAGAGCTGGGGTGCAGGAAGTGGTGAGCTACCTAGTGTGGATGCTGTAGGGGAACCTGAATTCTCTGCAAGAACAAGGTGTGTTCTTAATGACTGGGCCATCTCTCTAGCCCTACAGATTTCTTCGTGATGATTGTTTTAAACTATAGTTTTAAAATTAATTTATATAAATTAAAGATTTTTAGTTAAAGATACTTGTTAAATGACAGATAGATATGTACATTGTCTTCTAAATAAATTAATTTGGCAAATCACCATTCTTCCTAATAAAATCGGATGTGCATATGGAAAAAGGACATTCTGTATTATGTTTTCTCTAATTCTAAAATATTTTTGAAAATCATCATTGACATAAATGATAAATGAAGAAAGTGGAGATTTTATTGTATTCAGGCCATTCATATGCATTTAACATTGGTGCTCAAAATTGCCATGTAGATGAAATATAGAATTCACAGTAGCAAACCTAAAGACCAGTGTTTAGGTCTCATTCTTCTCATCCATGTGACTGATCAGCCGTGAATTATCACATCAATACAATTGTAATGTGGGACTTCAATGCTTTTTGTTTTTAAGGTTCCAATTCTCTTGACTTTTATTTCTTTTTTCTATATATTATAATTCTTCTATTTTTGACACTATAACATAGTTGTATCATTTCCCACTTCTATTTCCTCCTTCTAAACCTTTCTCTGAACCACTCACTGCTCCTTTTCAAACTCATCAACTCTTTATCAATTAGCTGTTGTTGTCTATCTGTATGCTTATGTACACACACACACACACACACACACACACACACACACAAACACTATTATATTCTGACTTTCAGCACAGTCACTATTAGAAATTAAGACTAAGTTCTCAAATTTGAACTTTCCTCAATTCCTGTGTGTGTGGATATGTGATACTATGACCACAATGACCACAATGAACACAATGAATACAAATGCAATAGTAAGAAAAAAATTAAACACTAACAAAAGTGGAATGCCTGCAACTTCGGGTTCTTTTGTTGTAAGGCTGGGATATGACACAGATAAACTCAGTTCATAAGAGAAAACAATGGCAGTTCACTGTGGGAAAAAATGTACAGTAATACGTATTGTATTCTATCCGAGAGCCAGAGTTGAATTCAGATCAACACAGAGTTGCTTTGTTCTGTTTTCACTTCTTGGTTGTTGTTTTCACAACTGTTGTTTTACAGTGGTGGAAAATGTCTGTTCAACTGTATGCATCATGAATTATTTACAAATATATGTTATGTACCAAGCAAAAGAGAAAACTCCTACTCATTGTAAGATATTTTTGCCCAAAAGTCTAAATGGCTTAACTATTAAGGTCGTTGTATTAACTAATAACTATTTTCTATGGCTTTGTTCTGTGTATCTACGTGAACAATTAAATACTATTGATTGCTTCCTTTTTAAAGCATGTCTTTGGATTCCATCGCATCCAATGTTCTGGCTTTATTATTTTAACTGTCTCCCATGGTGGCTGACATGCCTACTCCAGCTCAGATATATCTATCACCCATTTGATGTTCTGAGTTTTTCTAGGACTTCTTTAAGAAAAAAAATTTTTAACCTGTCATCCAAAATGGTCTACATGTCAACACTCATGTGTATAGTTTTGTTCCATAAAATTAAAACAAGAAGAAATCAAATAGTATTTCCTATGGTTTTTCACTCTTTTGTTTTCACCTACATGATTGTTCTAATGATTGGAAAAGTACAAGAACTTGAATTCTTCCCTAACTGATTCTGGCATTTCATTTCATACTTCATTTTGGCGGGTAATTTGTACACTTAACTTGATTAGATTGAGAAATGTAATGTAACTGTGTAACTGTGGCAGTGAAAGACATACAGGGAGAAAGGAACAATAGTACAGACTCACACTGAAAGCACCATCCCAATGGGCTTGGGTCCGGCCCAAATAAAGAAGCCAGTGAGATGCAGTCACCCCTTTTTGTACAACACCTTTCACTCCATGATAGATGTACCCTCAAATCATTTTGGATTATGTGCTGTTTTTTTCTCACTTCCTCAAGATAAAAGACTTATTATTCATTCTGTTAGTCCGTGTGCTTTTATTGGGAGATTGAATCCATTTATGAGAGATATCAATGGCCAATGATTGTTAATTCCTGTTATTTTGTGGTTGTTGTTGTTGTTGTTGTTGGTGGTGGTGTGTGTGTGGGTGCTTCTCTTCTTTTGACTTTGCTGTTGTAAGATTGTTTATATCATGTGTTTTCATAAATATAGTAACCTCTGTGTGTTGGAGTTTTCCTTCTAGTATCTCCTGTAACGTTGGCTTCATAGATATAGATATTGTTTAGATTTGACTTTATTATGGAATATCTTTCTTCTCTATCTATGATGACTGCAACTTTGTTGAGTATAGCAGTCTGGGTTTCATCTGTGTTCTCTTAGATTTTGCATGATATTTGTCCAGGCCCTTCTGACTTTTAGAATCTCCATTGAGAAGTCAGGTATAATTCTAATACTTCTATGTTTATATGTTACTTGCTCTTTTTTCCTTACAGGTTCTAATATTGTTTAATTGTTCTGTACATTTAGTGTTTTGGTTCTTATATGGCATTTCCTTCTTTAGGTTACGGAAAATTTCTTTCATGATTTTTTGAGAGTATTTTCTGGTACTTTGAACTGGGATTCTTCTCCTTCTAGTCTTAAAATTCTTAGGTGTGGTCTTTTCATAGTGTCCCATATTTCCTGGATGTTTTGAGGTCAAAATTTTTTAAATGTAACATTTTCTTTGACCACTGTATCTATTTCTTCGAGTGTGTATTTCACACCTGAGATTCTTTCTTCCATCTCTTGCATTCTTGGTGAAGCTAGCCCCTGTACCTCCTGTTCACTCACCCAGACTTCTTTTCCCCAGAATTCCTTCAATTTGTGTGTCATTTATTGCATCTCTTTCCATTTTAAAGTCTTGGAAAGTTTTATTCATTTCCTTCAACTGTTTGTTTTTGTTTGTTTGTTTTTCTTGGCTTTCCTTAAGGGATTTATTCATTTCCTCCAATTTTTTGTTTGTTTCTTCAGTTTCTTTAAGAAATGTATTTAGTTTCTCTTTAAGGACTCTATCATCTCTATAAAGTTGGTTTTAAGGCTTTTTACTTGTGTTTCAGCTGTGGTGATATATTCAGGGCTTGCTGTAGTAAGATGGTGGGGCTCTGGTGGTTACATATTGTCCTAGTTGATTGTGCTCTCATGCTGGAGTCTAGGTATCTGAGTTTGGGATAATTATAAGGTCTAGGTGGGGATTTCTGTGTTTATCTTTGTTGGATGTGTTCCCCCCACCTTGGCTTCTGTTTTCTCTTTGGTCTTCTGGCCTGTTTTGCCTGTGCTTGGAAAAAAAAAACAACAGTCTGCACTGGAGTTTCGGACAGGACTTGTGGTGACTGGCTTGGCCTCTTGTGGAGTAGGTGTTCTCTGCCCCAGTTGGAGGCTGGGGCATGTCAGCAAGGAGGGAAGGAGTGATGCAGGATAGAGAGTGGAGGAAGCCTACCTAGTCTGGCAAGCGTGAAAAGTGGTTGTGCAGGAGGTGTCTGACTGAGGAATCCAGAAAATGGGGAAGATCTCAAGGGGCTGGCCTAGGGGATGCTTTTTCCTTACCATGGAGTCCTGCTCATAGCCTAATAAGTGTCTGGTCTCTACAAAACAGTGAATAAGATGAGACTGTATCCTTGTCACAGGCATTCTACTACAGTGTTTTACTAGAATGTAGATGATTAATACAAGAACAATGATCAGATTGTAGCTATCAATGTCACTAGAAGGAGGAGAATGAAAATCATTATCTTTAATAGTTTCGTCAAATAAAGAGACAAGATAGTTTAATTAAGAATTTCATCCAACTGGCTAAAATATTTGAAATGGGAAAAATCATTGTTGGATAAGCAAATGGAAATCTGTAACATAGTTATATAAAAACCACACTACTTGATAAATTTTCAGGAAATTTTATCTAATTTTATTTTTAGTTATTTTTTTATATTTTTGAGAATATAATATAATTATATTAATTCTTTCTTCCCTTTTCTCCTTCCAAATCCTCCCATATACCACTTCTTGTATTCTTTCAAATTCATGGCCTCTTTATACACACACACACACACACACATACACACACACACACACACACACACACACACACACAAACACAAACACATATATAATATAAATATATATTTAATGTATATGTGAAAATATGTAATTCCTAGCTATATATAATTCCATAAACACACAGATATAAATATTCATATATAGATAATTATGTACAACTGCTGTGGGATGTCTTTCTGTATGCTGTGAATATGTGTTCCTCTGATTGGTTGATAAATAAAGCTCCATTGGCCTATGGCAAGGCAGCTTAGAGGCAGGCAGGAAATCCAAGCAGATATACAGGCAGAAGAAAGGAGAGGAGGGAGAGATGCCAGCCTGCCACCTAATGAGCAGCATGCCAGCAGACTAGTAAAGCCACAGAACATGTGACAAAACATAGATTAATAGAAATGGATTAATTTAAGATATAAAAGGAAACTAACAAGAGGCCTACCATAGGCCATACAGTTTGTAAATTTTATTAAGCCACTGAGTGATTATTTTATAAGTGGCTGCAGGACCATGGGGCCAGGCAGGACCGGAGAAAACTTACAGTTACATACAGGCCTGATCAGTTTGTATATTTGTTTTACTTCCTTTTTGGGGCTGACTGGTATTGGATAACCACCTGGTGAACTGCTCCCAGTCAAAATCTATTTCCCCAACTCTAAGCATTCATTAGTTGTCTGCTGTTCTTTCCCTAGGGTTGAGCCCCCCTGGGTTTTCCCTCATCTACTTTGGCATGTATATTTTTGTTGCCCTGTACAACTCAGGTTTGCACAATCAGGTTAGTGAGACTTTATTGGTATGGCTTTGGCTATTGATGGGAGACAAAAACCTCACAGCAAACTCTGTGATCTCCTGGTTCTTACAATCCTTTTGTCCCATATCTTGCAATCATCCCCAAGTCTTTTGTGCAGGAATTGCTTGCAGATCCATCTGCTGGCACTGGGCTCCACAACACCTCATTTCCATTTTTTTTTTTTTGTAGTGGTCTTCATTTGTGGAAGAGTAGTTTCCTTGATGAGGAGCAAGGGCTGCACTTACCTGTGGGTATAAATCCTGTTTAGAATGTACTTAGGTATTATGACGCTGCTGATTTTATTCGGCTGGGTTTCTAGTATCAGCATAATTTCTCTGTGTTAGCAGCAGTGGTGACATCACTCTTAATGTCTTCTCTTCAGCCATTACATCATCTTTTTAAACATGTTTTGTGTTCCTTTCTTTCTACATTCTTATTAAATATCTTAATTTTCCTAAGCTAGTCTAAAAATTGGAATGCTACTAAGTACTATATAATTGACTCATGCAAAGAATGCCTTTTGATATAGGTGAAATTGTATATACGCATTAATATAATACATTAGATTGAAACATGCAAGTAATATATGTATATAACAATTTTTGTATAATTGACATAAAAATTTGATTTATGATACAAAACGAAGTATTACAGTATTACAGTGTCTCATTTAGTTAAGGTCTCTTATAGTTAAGTTTTCATTTAAGAATTAAATATGATTATTTGGAACCTTATCCAAATAGTTGACCTGAACAAGCTT
>CABHPP010119343.1:0-42863 GCA_902168425.1 Peromyscus attwateri | reverse complement strand
TGTGGTATCTATCCAGAAAATTATCCATTTCTTTTAGATTTTCCAGTTTTGTGGAATAGAGGTTTTTGAAGTATGACCTGATGATTCTCTGGATTTCCTCAATGTCTGTTGTTATGTCCCCCTTTTCGTTTCTGATTTTGTTAATCTGGATGCTCTCTCTCTGTCTTTTGGTTAGTTTGGATAAGGGCTTGTCTATCTTGTTGATTCTCTCAAAGAACCAACTCTTTGTTTCATTGATTTTTTGTATTGTTCCCTTTGTTTCTATTTTGTTGATTTCAGCTCTCACTTTGATGATTTCCTGGCGTCTATTCTTCTTGGGAGACTTTGCTTCTTCTTGTTCTAGAGCTTTCAGGTGTGCTGTTAAGTCACTAGTGTGAGATTTCTCCAACTTCTTTATGTGCGCATTTAGTGCTATGAATTTCCCTCTTAGCACTGCTTTCATAGTGTCCCATAGGTTTGGGTATGTGGTGTCTTCATTTTCGTTGATCTCTAGGAATTCTTTAATTTCTTTCTTTATTTCTTCCCTAACCCATTGGTGATTCAGTTGAGCATTATTCAGTTTCCATGAGATTGTAGGTTTTCTGTAGTTTTTGTTGTTGTTGAAATCTAACTTTAGACCTTGGTGGTCTGATAGAACACAGGAGGTTATTCCAATTGTTTTGTATCTATTGAGAATTGCTTTGTGGCCAAGTATGTGGTCAATTTTGGAGAAGGTTCCATGGGGTGCTGAGAAGAAGGTATATTCTTTTTTGTTAGGATGGAATGTTCTGTAGATATCAATTAAGTCCATTTGGGTCATGACTTCAGTTAAGTCCTTCATTTCTCTGTTAAGTTTCCATTTAGGAGATCTGTCCAGTGGTGAAAGTGGGGTATTGAAGTCTCCCACTATTAATGTGTGGGGTTTTATATGTGGTTTAAGCTTTAGTAGTGTTTCTTTTACATATGTGGGTGCCCTTGTATTTGGGGCATAAATGTTCAGAATTGAAATTTCCTCTTGGTGGATCCTTCCTGTGATGAATATGTAATGCCCTTCTTGATCTCTTTTGATTGATTTTAGTTTGAAGTCTATTTTGTTGGATATCAGGATGGCTACACCCGCTTGTTTCTTAAGACCGTTTGATTGGAAAGTCTTTTCCCAGCCTTTTATTCTTAGGTAGTGTCTGTCTTTGTATTTGAGGTGTGTTTCTTGTATGCAACAGAAAGATGGGTCCTGCTTTCGTATCCATTCTGTGATCCTGTGTCTTTTTATAGGCGAATTAAGTCCATTGATATTAAGAGATATTAATGACCAGTGATTGTTCATTCCTGTTATTTTTTTGGTGGTAGTGTGTCTGTACTTCTTATCTTTGGGGTTTACTGCTGTGGGGTTATCTATTGCCTGTGTTTTCAAGGGTGTATCTGACTTCCTTGGGCTGGAATTTTCCTTCTAGTGCTTTCTGTAGGGCTGGGTTTGTGGATAAGTATTGTTTAAATCTGGCTTTGTCTTGGAATGTCTTGTTCACTCTGTCTATGATGATTGAAAGTTTTGCTGGGTATATTAGTCTAGGCTGGCATCCATGGACTCTTAGTGTCTGCATTACATCTGTCCATGTTCTTCTGGCTTTCAAAGTCTCCATTGAGAAATCGGGTGTTATTCTGATGGGTTTGCCTTTATAGGTCACTTGGCCTTTTTCCTTTGCTGCTCTTAATATTCTTTCTTTATTCTGTATGTTTAGTTGTTTAAATATTATGTGGCGAGGGGACTTTTTTTTGGGGGTCTAGTCTGTTTGGTGTTCTATAGGCTTCTTGTATCTTCATTGGCATTTCCTTCTTTAAGTTGGGAAAGTTTTCTTCTATGATCTTGTTGAATATATTTTCCGCGCCTTTAAGTTGGTATTCTTCTCCTTCTTCTATCCCTATTATTCGCAGGTTTGGTCTTTTCATGGTGTCCCAGATTTCTTGGACATTTTGGGTCATGACTTTGTTGGCTTTAGTGTTTTCTTTGACTGATGAATCTATTTCTTCTACCGTATCTTCAACGCCAGAGATCCTCTCTTCCATCTCTTGCATTCTGTTGGTTATACTTGCATCTGAAGTTCCTGATCGTTTACTTAGATTTTCTATTTTCAGCATTCCCTCTGTTTGAGTCTTCTTCATTTTTTCTATTTCCCTTTTCAAGGTCTTGGACTGTTTCCTCCATTTGTTTCATTGCTTTTTCATGTTTTTCTTTCAGTGCTTTATTGTTTTCTTCCAGGACTTTATTTTTTTCTTCTACTTTAATTGTCCTTTCCTCTAGGTTTTTACAGTGCTCTTGCAATTTTTTTGTATTTTCCTCTATATAAGCCTCTATCTTCTTCATGATGTTATTCATAAGGCTGTTTTCTTCTGCTTCTTCCAATTTTTGATGATCAGCTCTAGATGTTGGAGGAGGGCTAGGTTCTGGTGATGCTGTATTGCTCTTCATTTTGTTGTATGTACTTCTGCCTGGACGTCTGCCCATCTCCTTGTGTTCGATCTTGGTCTTATCAGCTCACTTGGTGGAGAAAGAGCTGACAGATTCGGGAAGTCTCTCTCTTTTGTCCAGATGGGACTCTCTTCTCCAACTGGGAAGTGCGAGGCAGGTTGGGAGCTCTTGTTCAGACGGGAAGTCCGAAGCAGGATGGGAGCTATTGTCCAGATGGGAAGTCCGAGGCAAGATGGCAGCTCTTGTTCAGAAGAGAAGTCTTTTGTCCAGAAGGGAAGTCCGGGGCAGGATGGGAGCTTTGTCCAGAAGGGAAGTCCGGGGCAGGATGGGAACTTTGTCCAGAAGGCAAGTCCGGGGCAGGATGGGAGGTTTGTCCAGAAGGGAAGTCCCTCAGGGGCAGGATGGGAGCTGGGGGCCGGTCTCTAAGTCTCAGGAAGTGGCGGGGGTCTCTGGGGGTGCTGGACTTGGGGGTAGGGCTTGGAGACTGCAGGGGATCTTGGAGAAGGGGGCCCTTCCCGGTAGGGGTGGGGGTAGAAGGGAACCTGCCCGCTGGCCAGAACTTGGGGCCAAGGTGCGCAGGTCTTGCCAGGGGGGGGTTGGCGCCCAGGGAAGGGATCTAGGGTGAGGGCGGGCACTCACCTTTGTCCAGAAGGGAAGTCCGTCCGGGGATATGGAATTCTAAAGTAACCTCAGAACTAATGTGTTAAAGATGATGCAGTATGGATCTTTGAACAAGAAGTTCAGTTCGTGGTGAGTTTTCTTGTTGCTGTTTTTCATTTAACACTGTTTCAGTCAGAATTACTTTAATAAAATGTCTTTATTAATACTGATTATGCAATTTTACTTGTTCAGTGCCTAAAGATGATTCAACTAAGGCTCATAGAATTTGTTGGAATAGTCTTGAATTTAAAATTTGTTGTGTTATGTTTAATTGCATTTAGTTTTCTCATACTACCTCTAATAGGTTTTATTTCCCAGTGTCATACTATAGCATGTATATGCCATAAAATAATTATTTTATTTTATAAAAACTTCCCAGTGAGAATAAAAATCCAAAAAGTAGTTTTTTTGAAAAGGCTAATTTTTAATTCTTGAGAATTTCATACATGTATAAAATGGAGTATGATTATGTCTACTACCCCTATTTCCCCCCAACAACCCTCCCAAGATCACACCTGTAAACATCCACCTCCCAATTTCATGTCCTTTTTTAAATAACCTACTAAGCCTACTCACTGATACTCATATAAGCATGAGTGGGCCATATGCCTCAGGGCCATCCACTGAACCATAGGAAGACCACCAATGGCCAAGTTTGAACCCAGTTTCTGAGTAGACTTACCTAGAATATCTGTAATGAAGCATAGTGAGAAAGTAATCACTATTGTATAGAAATCTTCTCTCCCTCAATCTCAGCATCTTTAGAGGAAGAATAAACTATAATTGGAGACCTTCAAAGATAAACAAGAAGGCAATCACAGAAAAAAAAAAACATAGCCCAGAGGATTATGTTTTAGGAACTTCTTTGTGATTAGTCAAATTAAAAGGAGCTATCTATATAAGAGGACAAAAACTACAGGTTAGGTTGTTGTAGTAGTCAGGTTTCTCTAGAGAAACAGAACTGATAGGATATATATATATATATATATATATATATATATATATATATATATATAGTGGCTTACAGGTTATATAGGTACAAATTACTGACAGAGTATACTCAGCTCATGCTAAGGGCATTTTAAAGGTTATAGCCCTATGAATATATAAAATAATGCTCAATTTAGTGAAAATGATCAATAGTAACTGTGTGTGTATGTGTTTCAACTCTAAATATAGCTAACATTTGTTTCTAGGAGTATATTTTACTTTAATATCATTAATAAATTATTACCCTAAGTGATATTTTAATTTATATGAAAATTTTGTTCAGTCTTTTTGCTATTATATCAATAATTTGTTTTCTAAGATAAATCATTTTAAGTGCAGAACAATTCACCTTTTAGTGTACTCTTAATCATCCACACTTTGTAGAGACTCTAATCATATGGTTTATAGTCCCTAATTCAAAGTACAAGCAATGACTTGGGGACAAGACATAAAAATTTTAACCATAGTGCATAAAGTATGACCAAGATTTTCAAAAAGACTCATTTTTACAAATGCTACTATGCAGGTTTATGTGTTTCCCCCAAATTTTGAAAAGGTTTGTATTCAGCAATAAGTTGCACATTAAGCAATTAAGCAATAAGACCCCTAAATTGAGCACCACACTCATCCTGCTACCTGTTTTATACCGCTACTATATAAGATGTCGCCTAAAGTTGCCCCACATTCCTGAACCTATTCATTTTTGTAATCTGTGCCCCATTCCCTCAGTGCTCTGCCCAATGTTACATGTAATTTGTAAAGTGCAATTGAAGCTCCTCTGCAGGACAGTTTCAATAGCATAATGTGTTCCTCCTCAAGAGTATTGATAGTGGAGCAGGATTTTAGACAGATAATGCTTTGGGAGGACAAGGAAACTTCACTGTCTTTCTGGCTGCTTCCGTTGCTTTTTATGTCAGTTTTAGTAATCATAAAGTATCTTGCTGTTATTTTTAAGTTTATTCTACATAATACTATCAATTTTCTAAAATTTGTGTTTGGTCTTTTTAATCAAATTGACAAAGTTTTCAGCATGTATTTCATCACGTATTTTTTTCTGCCCCTTTCCTCTTCTGAAACTTCAATTAAATGCAGACTAGACTGTTGGATATTGTTTTTACAAGCCATTAATGTTATCTTTAATATTGTCAGTGTTTTTCCTTGATACCCTTTGCTTGTTATCACTTTATTACTTAATCTTAGAATTCAATCATTTGTCTTCTATAAGATTTAAATATATAGTATATCCATCCAATGAAATATTCAACTTTTAATCAAAAGATATATTTAGTTCTTTTTTTGACATTTTCTATTTCTGTTCTTGTTATCTTTATGTTTTCCTTTGAATCATTGATCATATTTATGACAGCTCTTTTTCTGTATCCATTCTTAAAATTTCTTTGTCTAAGAGTTTAAAATATTTGGACAGTAAATTTTAGTCATATTAATCCTCCTCCTCCATCCTGTTCCTCTCTCTTACATTAACAATTATGACAACTCATTCAAAGTCCTTACATCGTAATTGTATCATCTCTATCATTTCTTGATCTGTATCAATTGGATATTTTTTTCCTGATGGTCCATATTTTATTACTAAGGCTAGATTCATTCGTATTTTCTCATCTTAGCCCCAGACACTTGGTGAGACCTCTCCACTCTGGATGATCAAGATTCAGAATTTTCCCATTTTTGTGTGAGTTTTGAGAGCTGTTAGATTTATTACTTCTTCATAGTTGTTTGCCAAGCTTCATTGTTTTTGCCTATATATGGTGGATCTTAACAATAAGGCAAATATTCAGGAAGACGCTATGCAAACTGGTGGGACTCTTTCTCTTTGTAGCTCCATCCAGTGCTCTGCCTTGTAAATCCCACTTACTCAGCCTCCCTAGACTTTAATCTCTGACTCTCAAACTTAAAACTACTGTGTTCTATTGAAGTGTTCTACCACATTCTCTAAAACTCAGCAATTCTCACAGGCACAAAGCTGGGATAACTATCAGGGTTATTTTCCCCTTTGTCTATGAAACAAAAGTTCTGTGTTACCTGTTATCCAATTTGAAAACAATTATTGTATATCTTTCATCTACTTCTCAGTTGTTTAATGGTAAGGAAATTCAGTAGCAATGAGTTCTTCATAGTCAAAAGCAGAAGACCCGAGAAGGCCTTTTGAAATTGCTCACTCATACCTCAGAGATGGATTGCCACACTGTGCTGCATCACAAAATACAGTCTCTTGTCTGTCCATGTTTGTGTCTATAGATAAACTGTTGTTTGATGTCTTGCCCACCACAATCCACACCATGCTATGAGGTTACCTTTAGCTTCATTGAAAAGCCTCTGAGACTAAGCCCCCAATGAAAATTATATTCAGTTTTCTATATTGGATAAGTAAACATTTGTGAGTTGAATTGTCTTTTTGTGTGAAAGATTATTGGGAATTCCAAATGGAAAACAAGAACATTTTCTTCTCTTTTAAAGAACATGCCTTAGCCCTTTGGGCAATTGAGATACAGGTTTTGTTTTATGCATTCCTCATTTGCATTATGAACCTTTAGTGACTAGTCAGTGATCACTACAATCATTTAGACTTCAGAGGTTTTGGCAAAGACATGATCAAAGGTTGTTAGTCACTTAGAATTTCTTTCTTTAAAGGCAGAGGTGCTACTCACTATCTCCAACCTCTCAGTTTAGTATTGTGTCTTACAGAAAGGAACTTATGAAATAAATGACTATCATCAAAATTCTTCCAGGTCCTAGGGGTACTTTACCAGAAGCTTTGAATACCTGTTTATTCCCTCACCCCTTATAAAATCATTTTGTTAGGGTTTTATTGCAAGCTTTTGTGTTTTTATGCTCTTTAAGTAATTTTATTAACTAATATACCAACAACTACTTGATACTACCACTACTTAATGGTATCTTGCCACAAGGAAGCTGAGAACCAAAAAATAACACATTTATTCAAAATCATCCAGTAAGTTAAAAAAAATGGAACTGTAATACAAAACCTGATTTCTCAAACCTTTAAGCAAAACTACCCCAACTCCAAGATTCTTGATTAAAATAACAACCTACACTGGGCATGGTCATGCTATCCTGAACACGTAGTACTACCCCCAAAGCCACAATAAATGCCGTTTAAGTTGCATGTGAATTAGTACATCATCTTAGATGCTTCATTCTACTGCTTGTATGTTAATCTTTATTGATACACTCTACACAGAAGAGCCATGTTAAGTAGTAATCATCTAAGATGTTTAAAATTCACAAGATTTTGCTACTAGCTTTGTAATCTTTGCTTTCTAGGAAAGATTCAGTCTTTTAATTTTATTTACCACAATTCATTGTTTAGTGGAAGATATACTCTACCTTTTAAAATATGGGAACAGGAATCTGATTTTAAGTAGTAAATTGGTAACTAACTATTATACAAACAAATATCAAAAGTAAACTAAGTAATTGGAAGTACATAATTCACCAAAAACTACTAAATCACTCCTTCAGAGAATCAGGGAAATTACTAAGACAGTGAGCTTCATATGACCTTTATCTTCTTACTGCAAACCATAAAACTACAAATTTCCTTTTCATCTCTCATGAGGAAACATATTTATTTATTGTCCAGTTGTTTGAAAATGAAAGTGCTTTCATTGCATTTCAGAAAATGATCGCATAGCATTCTGTATACTGTGGCTTTGGGAAAATTTAGAGAGTTATCCTACAGCTGTTTTAACTTCAGGTCCCTCAGTTCACACTCCTCTGAGCCAGCTCTGCCATCAGTGATGAGCTGTCATATTTGCGAAGATATGCCAGACCATTGCCCTAAACCCTACTAAATGAAGTAAAGAGATATCTTTCAGGAGAAGAAATACAGTGTAATGCTAGACAATAAGTTTTGGGGGTGGAGATCATAAAAGAAGTAACATTTTCTGATGGGAATATTATGTACTTATGGAGTCTAAAACATGGGGATGTATGTTTTCCAAACTAAATTAAATGTTAGAAGCTTTGTGGGAGAATCAGAGCAAATTATTAATACTTATACCTCAATTAAGTCCAAAATTATCACATGTGAGGATCATTTAATTTGGGCATCAAATATAATGTTCTAATCCAGTTTTCATGAGGTTCTTTTCTCCTGGAATGGAAGGGAACTGTAGAGGGTACTTCTTTCCTGATTTCATCTGGAGTGCATTCTGAAAGATAATATTAAGTACTCTGTCTCTGTGTCATTGAAGCACATACAAAGTGGATCTCAATGTTGAAGAGAAGGAAAAACAGTCCTCCCCCAACCCACAGAAAGAAAACAACAACAAGACAGTTAATTGGAGCAAAGCATGGTAAACAAGCCTAAACCCCAGCCCTCAGGGCTAGATTACTATGATTCAGAGGCTAAATTGGGTTATAAAATAAGGCCATACATAAAGAAAACTTCTACCCACATTAATATTTAAACTGACCCTTGAAACTCTCCCTTGAGATATCATACTGTTGACACAATGAACCCTAAAGAATTTTTGGTACAGGGGGGAGGACCTTGGCCCTGCCTCAACTGAATGTACCAGGCTTTGCTGACTCTCCATGGGAGGCCTTACCCTTTTGGAGGAGGTCATAGAGGGAGAGAGGGGGATGTTGGGGGGGGGGAGTGGGAAGAGGGATGAGAGGGAGGATCTGTGGTTGGTATGTAAAATGAATAAAAAATTTAAGTAATTAAAAAATATTCCCAAGAATCTAATGATGAAAAAAGCAAAGAAAGAATAAAGTCCTGGTGTAAGCCAGAGGAGAAGCTTGTCTCCAAAGAGAGATTGCATATATTTCAACAACATGTGCAACTGCCTTGTAGGACAGACTGGAGACAAGACAATGATAGATCAGTTATGGGCAGGACTCATCATCACATAACACCTTCACCAGGACTGATTAGTTATACATATAGCTGACCCTTGTGTCAGAACCATCCAAAAAGAATTTGGGGGTCACTGGGGCTCCTATATTTGTTCCTGTTACCAATGTAAACATGGTAAGTAAATCTTTTCTTGATTTTCACTATTGCTTTTTTCTAACTAGCAGTTAGGGGACAGATGACTCAGCCTATATTTTTGGTGCTACCAGAGCCCAGAGTTTTGCCCTAGAACTCTGGTAACATTACTGATAATTCATATAGATTTGGATGATACCAGATACTGGAAAAAATAGGTGTCATGCTTTCTTTCATAGGAAATTGCTACAGACTATGAAACTTCTGAACGCTAATAATTTACATTCCTTATTTATTTGTCTCAGAATAAGCAAAGCTAATGCTGTCTTTGAAATACTTTGTCATTCATTTAATAATAATAGACTTAGTAAAGGTATTTGTTTATGCAAAGCAGCATCCGTCTCTCTGTTACTTTCCTGGGGTTACAATATAACCAGCTGTCTACATCTTCTGCCTCCATGCCATCCCCACCATGGTAAAGTCCCCTGAAACTGTAAGCTGAAATAAACCCTTGCTTCTGCACATTGTTTTTGTCAGGGGTGTTGCCATAACAATGGGAATAACTAATATAATAATAATAATAATAATAATAATAATAATAATAATAATAATACTTCTCAGAATTGTTTTAACATGTGAATATATACCAAGTAGCTAGTATGCCTAGAAAATAGCCAGCAATAATACTCAGACCTTAGGTATAAATTGGAAGCATCCTAGCAGAAAGGATACATGTCTCACAATCTTGCATCCTTACTCTCTTCATTTCAGAATGCTGTATAATTGGTGCAACTTCCTGATTAACCAGAACAAAAGAACATTTTCTTCAATTTGTTCTTTAAGGCAAAGACCAACTAAATTAAATATTTCTCCCTATTCTGATTTCTATGTCCATATTGACATGCAGTAAATATTTATACATCTAAATATAAAGGACCTACTTCACTAAAAGAATGACTCAAGTTTAGATCCCAACATTTTGCACTTTCTAAATATAAAGTATTTTTTTTCACTTCAAATCAAGTAGGAAGTAGTTAACAGTACATTTCAGAGATGTTCTAATCATGGCCTTCTATGTACTAAACATATTTTACATATATAATGAGACTTGTGTATTAGTGACATCTGTTACTGCTGAATAACCTCCTAAGAATAATAACAAATAATCACAGAAAATGGAGTTAGGAAGTCTGTGTTTTAATTAAATCTGTTTACCTCAAACTTGGGTATATTTTTTTCATTCCTTGTTCATTCCATGCTATATGTTAGCACTGTTTTAATCCCTTCTAAGAACAGGCATTTATTTTTTTCACTGCCTAGGGCCATTGGCTCAGAGTATCTTCTAATTTTCATTCAAACTTATCTTTATCACATTGTTGAGACTTTTGAGCTTCTATATCCCAGAAGGAAACTGTTTACAACAATCAACCAGTTAATTCAGATGGTCAGAACATACTAATGAGGTCAAGACTGTGAGTTTGATTTTTTACTTTTTTAATTTTTTTGAGAACTCCACACATAATCACTATATCTACATCACTTCCACCCCTCCCTCTACACTCAAAGACCTCACAGGTCCCCCCTCCCAATTGATGGTCTCTTCTTTAATAACTATCGGTGTGTGTCTGTGCATGCATGAGTGCGCACACAAACATATGCATGCATGCATGCATGTGTGTGTTTATGTATAAGAGAGAGAGCATGAATGCATGCACACACATATATATATATACAATCCATTGAATCCATTTAGCATTACTCATATGTACACATACCTAGAGCTAACCACTTGGGATTGGACATCACATGCATGAACTTCTCCCTGGAGGAAACTAATTTTCCCTCTCTCAGCAGCCATTGACTACTTCTTCATTTAGGGATAGGACCATGTCGAATTTCCCCTGTCTACACTTGCATGTCAGTTAGTGTTGTCATTATGTTGATCTTATTCAGGTGAGTATATTCTTGAGATTTCATGGATGCCTTTTTCCCATCATGTATAGGAGACACTATCAATAGGCTTCCTAAGCCTCTGGAGTTTGCAATCTTTTTACCTAATCTGTGATGTTTTTTTCTTGATTAATGATTGATGTGGGAGGGTCCACTCCATTTGGGTGGTGCTACCCCAGGTAGGTGGTCCTGGATGTTTTAAAGAAAGCAGGCTGAGTAAACCATGGAGAACAAGCCAGCAGGCAGTGTTCCTCCATAGTTTCTGCTTCAGTTTTTGTCTCCAGGTTGCTGCCCCAACTTCTTTAGATGATGGACTGTGATGTGAAAGGCTTAAATGAAATAAACCCTTTCCTCCTGAACTTGCTTTTAATCAATTTATCTATGGTCATTTCACAAATTCATTCTTCTGCAGTTCTTCCTCTACTCTCTGTATATTCTCCTGTGATTAAAAAAAAAAAAAGAGAATAAATCTACTCAAGCAGCTATATATGTTGAGGGGCATGGTGTCAAGTCCAGATGGATTTGAGATTACCACAAGCAAAGGAATCAATATTTATCAACAGAAAAAGTCGTATTTGTTACTGCATTTTAAAGGTCATGCATATAAAGCATATGCGAGTAATGATGAAACTCTTACAATTACATAGAATGGCTCTGCTTGCATTTGACACTGCACTATAGGCTAGTTTCTCCTTGAGTGAGTGCTGAATCTCTTTTTCGATATTGACTTTTGCCATTATATATGTCTTAAAAATAATGGTGTTATGTAGAAATCAGAAGACAGTGCAAGGTTTTCTATCAGAGGAGGGACACAAACTTCACAAATACCAAGTTGCCAGTAGCCAATAAGGTACAGTCAATAGATACTTCTAAGGTTGATGTAGCAACAAAGCTGAGAGAGGAAAGTAGAGAACCTGGAGGCATGGTCATTATATAGAGGACCTGTGCCTTTCTCTGGATAATGTATCTGTTCTGGTACTCTACACCAAGGTATTAACAGACAGACAGGATTTCAGATCCAAGTATATTAAGGTTACAGACCACTTAATAGTTTTACATTTTTATTATTATTTTAGATAGCATACAAAGTATAATTGATTCATTATACCACTTTCCACAGATGTCCATCATTATACTTTGTTCTTATTTATTCTTCTCCCTCACTATTCTCTTGAAATCATCCTTAGGAGGAGAAGAGATATCCTAAGACCTCCCTTAGGCCATCAGACTTGAAATAATGGACCTCAAAGAATTAAATTGTTTTGAGAAATACCATGCTTAGGAAAAAGAAAGACTGAAGCCCTGGGGCCAGTCAGAGAAAGAACTTGACTCTTGGGAAGAGGTTGCACAATTTTGACTACTTTGCAGACTACCTTGCAGCATAGACTGGAGCCATGACAATGATAGGTCAATTTAGGGTGGGACCACACCTTGGCCAAGACTACTTAATTATGCATACCTCTGGCCCTCTGCTGAAATCTAAACTTCATATCAGTACTTTGAAGATGGACTTAGGGGACATATGTGTTTCTCTTCCTGACGTGGCCATATTAAACAAATCTCCTTTCTCGTTTTTTTGTTTTGTTTTGTTTTGTTTTTTTACTATTACAGATCTCTTTAGTGGGTGTATTTGGGAGATACATGACTGAACTTAGTTTGAGGAGGTTGCCAAAGGCAAGTGCTTAACCATAATAAATCCATCAGAATTCCCAAGTTCCCTATGTATCCCTACTGCCTGTTCATAGCCTAGCTGCCCCCATTCTACATTCATGTCATATGAATTCCTTTGCCTTCTCTTTTCCTTTAAGATCTCTTCCTTTGTTCTCATGGTCCCCTTTCTATTTTATACATTACACAGATGCACACATGCAAAACACATACATGATACATTTATATCTGAGAAAACATGCAGCATTTGTCTTTCTAAGTATGACTTATTTTGTTTAATATAACAGTCTCCAGTTGCATCATTTAGAATTATTTTGTGACCTGGCATGAAAATTTAAATGGAAAGGTTCTGTGGGATAATGCTTTTGTACATTGGCTTAATAAAACACTGATTGGCCAGTAGGCAGGCAGGAAGTATAGGTGGGATAAGCAGACAAGGAGAATTCTGGGAAGAGGAAGGCTGAGTGAGGAGATGCCAGCCCACCATCCAGGGAGCATCATTTAATGGCACACAGGTAAAGCCACGGAGAACATGTCAACATATAGATTAACAGAAATGGGCTGAGTTTAAGTGTAAGAGCTAGTCAGTAGTTAGCCTGAGCTAATGGCTGAGCAGTTTTAATTAATATAAGTTTCTGTGTGTTCATTTGGGTCTGAGTGGCTGCGGGATCGTGAGGGCACTGGAGCCAGGCAAGACCAGGAAAACTTTCAGCTACAGAGAGGTCTTGTGGCATAGGCCTATAATCTCAAGTGCCTGGAAGGCCCTGCCTGGGCCACAAAGTGACTCAAGGATTCACATTAGATAACTTAGTAATGCCCTGTCTCAAGATTTGTAAAATGAAAAATAGGAGTGAAGTTGTAGCTCAATGGCAGAGTACTTTCCTAGCATACATAAGGCCCCAAATTCAATCCTCAGTAACACTTCAAAACAGGATTTTTTCAGTGTTAATGAATAGCATGATTATTATTGCTAATAATATTGTGTATTTCAAAATAACTTCTGAATTTTAAAGGTGTTTACTATAAAATGCTAAGTATTCAGTTGATGTATATATTAACCTGATTTAATCACTTATAAAATATAAATGTGAAATGTGTCAAAACATTACATTGTATCCTATAAAATATATAGTTTTTTATTTTAAAATAAAAACCCTTAAATATACCTATATGCCACATTTTGAGAGACATCTTAAGGAACATAATTGCTGGCCTCATACTTAGGATACTGGATAAGCAGGACTAGTTCTACTGTTTCAGTCACCCAGAGGATTTCGCTTGGCTTTCCTGATGCTCCTCCAAAGAGATTTCAAAGACAGTAGCAAGGTATCCATGCTCAAATTATGAAACTTCCTAACCCACAGAGATCTGAGAGTCTCCCCTCACTGGAATGTCTTGTACAGCATCCAATCATCCAGACACTTGTCATATGTTTCCTTAGTGCCTGCTATATTCTAGGTGTTGGAAATAAAATGAAATAAAATCTGTGCTTTCATATAGATAATATTCTAATAAGGGAGTGATGCAAAAACACACAAACAGATAAGCGTGTTTTGTCAGCATGTGTTAATTGCTAAGTACAAACATGAAGCTCAACAAGGCAAAAGAGAGCAGAGCGGTAGCTATTGTTTAAATAGGGTAGTGACAGAATGTCTAAGTAGCATTTGCGTTTTAACAAAACACATTCATTAAGCACTAACCATGTGCTAGCCATCATATCTTTATTGAAACCCTGTGAGGCAGAACCATTATGTTTGTTTTATGGATAAGGAAATTGGAATCAAAGAAATTAACTTTCCTAAGAAAACATGGTAACAGACAGGTGGGGCTTGAACTCAAACAGTATGGTCCTGAATCCCATCCTTATAAGCACTGTGATGCTTGCATTTTGGACTCTGCCTGAAGCAGAGAGAGGCTAATGAAAAGCAGAACAGAACTGTACAAAAGAGGCCGTTACTGATGCAGAGTAAGGGAGTTGCCTGGCTGAGAGACCCAGAAAGAGGAGAAGAAATAAACTGACTAATACCATAATATTTTATTTAATTAATTTATTTTATTAATTTATTACTTTATTTTTATTTAATCTCCTAAGAAACTATAAGTTAATCGTAGGACACCAACTTTATAAATAACCAAACTGAATATACAGGGTAGCTAAGCAAATTGCCCATGTTCTTACAGAAACAAAAGACTAAGAGTATGAGTGTGGGTTAATTATCAGCAAAACCTCTGTTCCTACATACCATGCTATCTCTAAAGAGAAGGACAAGATAAAGAAGTCCAAAGGAAAAATACACAGGGACAAACTGAGAAGGAAGGGACATAAAGATGACAGCATTAGAGGGTCAGAGCAATGATAGTGGCTTAGGGAACTTTTCACAGTACTCTACTTCTACAGTGAATATTTCACTCTGTTCAGAATGCTGAAGCAGAATGTAAGAAAAGCAGATGGTTTATACACAACAAAAATCTGTTCTCTCATAGTTCAAGGGGCTGGGAAGCTCAAGATCAGTGTACCAGCAGATAAAAAGTCTGGTGACTGTTCTGTCTGGTTTTCCCAAGGTCTTTGCAAGAAAGGAGGGACATCCAGGATCCCTCAGGTCTATTGTATATGAATACTAATTTCATTTATGATGACTCTGCCTTCTAAGGGCCTATCTTCCTCGTAGAAATGTCATATAATTGAAGGGTATGTGGTTTCAACATGTAAATTTGCGGGAAATACAAAAACACTCAGAGAATGATGTCATGTTAGGTGGATTTTTACAGATTCCTATGATTTAGAGATGTGAAGAGTTTCTGTATCTAGTTTTATTCTAAGGCTTTATTATATTCATGTGGGTTCAAGAACATAACAATTGTTGATGTCTTCAACTTAAGTATTCTAGTAAAGCAAGGCAAGTAAGCTCCTTAAGTATACAAATGAACATTTAAGAGCCATTTGGGGTTTGAGGACTAGCAAGTAGTTGTTTGATAACAAGGCTTTATTTTTCTTTCCCTGTGAAAGCACAGTTTAAAGCTGTCAGCCTTAATGAAATAACTTTAGAAATGGCTTGCCTGCCAACCTTTTCCTTTGTAATAATACAGTAGTAACACTGTGGGAATGTCAGAATAATAGGCTGATGGGCAGTGTTGGCAAAGAAAGCCAAATGGCGTACTGCCTGTCTTGTGCTGCAGCCACTGTGTGGTAGGAGAAGCCAGGATGTGGTCAGGTCACATGTGGGTTGGGACTGACTCACCCATTCATTATTCTGGGTGAGCAGCAAGTCTGCCTCTCACCCCATGCCTGCTCAGCTTTGCCTTCTCTTTCCATTCCCTACCTCTCTTCTCTTCCCACTCTCAAGCACATCTTGGTTTAGACAAAGCAATGCATAGACGTTCTTTAAAAGAGCCTTAGGTGGCTCTATACAACAGGAGGTAGAGAGTTCTCCCATAGCTAGAGGCTATCCCTTGACATCATTTGCATTCTTCAGATTATTTTAAAGGGAAAATTTAGATATTGGTTTTAGAATACTGGGGTAGGGGAGTCCAGAGAAGGCACTAACATTCAATTTGAGCTCTGTAGAGCCAGAAAGCAGCAATAAGATCCATTGAAAGTGGAATTAGAATTGTAAGTTGATTGTAAATAAAATATTATGAAAAAAGTTCATTTTCAGAGGCTATCACCAAGTATGTAGGTTTTGAAGAGCTGGAAGACAAAAAATACTAGTCTGGTATGGGCTTTGGAATTTTCCTCAAAGAATGAGGGTAGACCACTTCTATGACATCTCCTGCTACTAGTATCCGATCTGTCAAATGACTTCAGTGCCATTTTTTTTTATTGTAAACCTTCTGTGCCAATGTCTTCCATGAATTTTCATTTTAACTTATAAACAAAAATAGAGAACTGAGCTGACTCTTAATCCTTAATGGAGCAGCAGCTGTCTGTGCCTGCACATCTGTATATTATAGCCTCTGCTCTGTAGCACTTTCCCACCTAGACAGTTAACATGAATGAGTCTAATCTCCCAGCAAAGTCTATACTTAGGAAATAGTTGTTAATTGAAGCACAATTTCTGTTGTTTTGCTAGATTTGGTCTGATGCCAAACTCCCTTTCCAAGATGCCAGTGACCACCTGCTGTCAGCAAGGGGAAGGAAATGGGGCAAAGAAATTAAGAGAAAGAAAGGTTATAGAATAGTCAGGAGAAAAATGTGATTATGGAACACATTCCACAAATTAAGCAATCTACAGAGAGTAATTTGGCTGGTGGCAATTGTCAGAATGTCATGTCAGCTTTAAAATCAGAAAGCTGCCATTGTCACTTGGCTTGTAGAGATTCGCTTGGGGATAGAAGGAAGGGGGAGCCAATATGGATGAAAGCCAGATAAGAGGAAGCTACACAAGTGCTCTGTTTATGGAATTCTCCTCAGGGAAATAAAACCATTGCTTACTGCACAACTGGATCTTGCATATTCTTAATGAGGAAGGGAGGGAAGAAGGTGGGAGGGTAGAAAAGAGATAAAAGAACAGGGCTTGCATCCAGAGACATGTAGGAGTAGAAATGGTAGTCTTGGTAACTAACTCAATGGATAACATGCAGTATAGAATGGAGTAGTATGCAGGTTTCTGATTTTTGCTGAATAGGTAATCGGTGTTGCTAGACATGTATATGACATTTCAAGCCATAAGTTCTTATACTTCATATTTTTTCTTCACTGCAGGCTTCCCTTCTTTGCTGATCCCAAATAATTCCTTGACAAATTTTTGCAAAAAAATTTGGAAAACTCTATCATACCATGTATTAAGGGGTACGTAAAATCCCACACACTCTGAAAATTTGTGGTCTGAGCATGGTTCAATTAATTCTTTAAGAACAAATTAGAATTTAATTTTTTTTATTTTATTTAAAAAATTTTCAGACCATGTATTTTGATCGCATTCTTTTCTCTTCCCTAACTCCTCCCATATCCTTCCCACCTCTCTACCCTCCCAACTTCATGTGCTTAGAATTTTTTTAAAACTTTTATTTCTATCTAAGCCAGCAGCTCTCAACCAGTGGGTTGTGACCCCTTTGGTGTCACATATCAGATATCTTACATATAAGATATTCACATTATAATTCATAACAGTAGCAAAATTAGAGTTATGAAGTATCAACAAAATAATTTTATGGTTGGGGGGTCACCACATGAGGAACTGTATTAAAGGGTCTCAGCATTAAGAAGGTTGAGAACCACTGCACATAGCGGGCGAAAACAGGAATGAGATAATCAGTAAAGAATATTACAGTGAGGCATAAGGAAGATGAGAGAGGAATAAATGAGAATGGAACAACTGTGTGACTCCCATAGGTATCTTTAAGGGAAGAGCTGATAATCCAGAGACGTACATAACTGAGTCAGCAGCTCAAAGAGAGGTGAATGTTACCTCTGAGTATCCATTTTGCAACAGTCCTTTTCTTCTATCCTAAATACTCCCAGGGAAACTGTTGGCTCTATGATTTGGGAGAGTAGATCCACTGGGGGAAATGGTAGAAAAGATCACTGAAATGATTTAACTCTAACAGCAGTAGGTGTGGAACCAGAAAATGCAAGACAACTGTTTACTTCAATTTTGAAAGTAGTTTTCAAATAAGGTCTTTAAACCCAGCATCCCAAAGAATCAATAAAAGTTTTTAAAAATCAATAAATATAGATTTGCAAATAAAAAGAGAGAATGAGCGCATTTACATCCAGAACATTGGGCACACCCATTATCCAAAATAAAGGAGGGGATGGCAGACACACATGAGAGATGCAAACAAATGGATGAAATACTTCATCCAGCATGAAACCAAAGAAACTTATTCTCCTAAGGTTAAGGATGCAGATTTATTGGAAATATCGTTTAGGTTCGAGGTTCTTGGACTATAAAAAACACGAGTAATTTCCACACTTTGACATATACGCAGGGAGACATTCACACACTTTCACACACAATCCATATACTTATTGGCATAGCTCTGCTTCTACCAGAAGATCAGAATAATTTGTTTTAATATAAGCAAGAAGCAAGAAGCTCAGCACAGAATTTAGCCAGAAGTATGAGGATAAGAGGACTTCCAGTTAAATAGCACAGTATCTTATTAAAGGTACAGATCTGTGATTAATGATCCAACATTTCTACTTAAGAGCTCATTTCCATATGAATCTTCAATTCCATTGTGATGGATTATGTCATTCTGAATTACTTGGTGTCTTTTACCATATCATTATTTGGGGGTGAGTCTGGAAGACTGATAAATAAAATCTCATTTGTCAATTTGTCATGGATTTTTCTTGGCCTGAAAAGTTTTACAGATCTTATTAATATAAGATTGATCTATTGGAAATTTTGTGAGATTCTCTTCCCATAGGGAATTTTTCTATTTTTTCTTTTCTTTCTTTCTTTTTCTTTTGCTAAATATCTATAATTTGTGGTATTTAAGTATTTTAGAAAATTTTTCTTCAAAGGAAAATAAAGCCCTAAAAGAGAAAATAACTTCAAAACATCAGACAATTGACTTCATTGAGTCCCTTCTCTCTTAATGCTTTCATTCATTTTATTGGATTTTACCAAGAGAACTGTCTGTACCAAGCCCCAGAGCTTATTAATATAATTCAGAAGGAAAAATATAATTAAACTGTCAAACTTGTGTCTATATATGTGTGTGTAAAACAAAGTCAGAATGAAACAAATAACAAAGGCATTGAATAACACAACTCCAATGCATCACTTGTGTAAGAGCCAGGTACTCAAAAAGAATAGTCTTCCTCAGGAAGTTGCTTGAGTGGTAGTGGCTCCCTTTTGTCTTCAGACAGCATCTCCTATCACTCAAATTTGATTTTGTGATATTATCTGCATACTTTAGATACCATACAGCATATTTCTAATTAAAATGTGTATTGTATATATGTGTACCAACAAATTTATTCTGAAAAGGAAAACCAGAAGACAGTTAACACTTGTTTCCTTGAGCATTCTTATTAGACACAAATGATTAGATTCAAACAAACAATCACACAAATGATGACAAATAGGAGGTGTCATAGTAAGCCCATGCTAGGTTGTTCTCACATGAGGTGCTACTGATGTGCATTTGGAACCCTTCATATACTCCTAAACTTACTTCAGAAACTGTTGCTTTCTTGGCTCCTTCAGAGAAACAAAGAGAAGGGATTTTTTTTTTATTACTTCTCTGTTAAACTCTTTATCTTTTTCCCTACACATGTCAATCCAGGAAATATCAACTAGGTGAGTTTCAAATAAAGGTGATTTTATTTATGGTAATTTATTGGATTAGTAATTTACATTATTGCACTGCATGGAATGCTGGCTTTGAAAAAAGAAGTTAATTGGATGTGAGAGTGGTTGCAACCTTTTTTAATTGCATGAAATCATTGGCATTGCATCGAGCCTTCTCGTAGCAACACAGACCCTGATCTTTTTCTTATTACCAGTCATCACAGAGCTATTGTGGCACCAATTTATCTTCTATGAAGTGATCAAATACTGCACTATACCAAAGAAGTGACAGTGTGTATATCTTTTATAAGCACCAATTTATTGCTTCATGGTAGTTACACAATTGCCATCCCACCTCTACAATTTGCTTCACCTCTAAAATATACTTCTATTTTTAGATTAAATAATTTATCATAAAATTGTATGTATTAATATCAGCACCTTATGTTTTATTAATAGTTTATATTTTCTATCCTATATAATGATTTGATCCTTCCAACTAATCAGCATGGATGATCACTAGGCTCAATAAATCAAAGTGCTATAAGTCATGTATCTAATAGCAAAATTACAACTGAATCCCTGGTATCATGATTGGCATGCTCAGTGCCTATAGTATCCAGTAAAGCTGCCACAAATATTTCAGTTCCCTTACAGCCAACTATATATTAGGCTTATACTTGCCTGTCCCTTTGAAATCATTTGTAAATGACTTTCTTTGGCTGTGGAAATGTGAGCAGAAGAGTCCCTTGTCATTTCTTGGTAGAAGCATTTCCTTGCCAGTGTTCAGATCTAGCTTTTCATTTATCCTTCCATAGTGACATGGAAACCTATTTCAAATGGGTTGTCCTTTGAGTCAGTCCTTTGAATGATTACCTGACAGAGCCTTCACCTTACCAACTAGTATTGAACATGAAATCTAAGTGAGAGATATACTCTTGGTATTTTAATCCAATAGGGTTTGAGTTATTTCTCTTGACTTACAGATACATTCTTTCCATAGAAAGGACCAGTATTATCTTATTAAAGTGTGTCTTTCACATAACCTCAAATCTGTAAAACCTAACTCCACTGAGACTAATGATACTACTTTTGCAAATCTGTATTAATAACAACTTGTGCTCATTCTCAAACTAAAGTATTTTGGATTTGGTAGATGTTCTGAAAGTAGAGCCACTTCCCAATTCTCTTTAAGCATAATAGTAATAGATTCACGCCTTGAAGGAATATGAGGATCCCAGTAATTATTCTGGCAACTCTTTTTTTTTTTTTGGTTTTTTTTCGAGACAGGGTTTCTCTGTGTAGCTTTGCACCTTTCCTGGAGCTCACTTGGTAGCCCAGGCTGCCCTCGAACTCACAGAGATCCGCCTGCCTCTGCCTCCCGAGTGCTGGGATTAAAGGCGTGCGCCACCAACGCCCGGCTCTGGCAACTCTTAATCAGATGAGCATACTATCTTCTTCCTTCATGTGTAGTTTTGTATCAGAAAGGAAGATGTTTAGTGTAAGAGGAGAAGAGCACAAATTGTATTAGAGGAGATGACTATGGCAGTGATCACATGCATGTATTTGGAGGTAGGCTTGCCCTATTGAGTTTAAGTGCACTTCACATACTATCCATGAAGGAAGAAGATGGGTAAGAATTCAGAAGAGATTATAACTGTGTTTAGAAGCACCCTAGAATCAAAAGTTGGCTCTTTAAAGATAGAAGTAGGTTTCTCTGAGTATATGTCTTTTGACAGTGAAAATGTCAGATATTTGAAAAAATTGGCAAAAATACAAGTAGGGGAAAGCATTAGGGAAAAATAGTTACCTTCTTACAGATATAATTCAAACTTCAACATGGCTTCCCCTTTGTCCCGTAAAATTGGTCATTATCTTTCTTTCATCAGCCTTGACCTAATCACTCAGAATATAATATGTAAAAGAGGCTCTCAAATTTTAGAATCACAAACATTATATGTAAAGGACATTGAGATATTATTATATTCAACTCTCTTTTGTCTTGAGAAGGAAACAGATATCCAGAGAGTAAAACAGACTTGCCAATTCATTTGTAGCTATTAACAAACAGGACTGTCAAGATCAGTACCCATTTAATCAAATCTTAAAGGTGCTTCATGTTTAAGCTCTTAACATAAATGTCTATTTGGCATCCTGTAATATAAGATGCATCTTCTATACACTAATATGTGACTGTGAAAAAGAGGAGAATAAATTATCCAGATTATATAAAACATAAAAGTTTGGGTCCCTATAACAAAGAAACCTAAATACCCCATGTGTTAAGATTTAAGTGTCCCAGCACAAAAGAGGCAGAGGCAGGCGGATCTTTGTGAGTTTGAGACCAGCCTTGGCTACAGAGTGAGTTCCAGGAAAGGTGCCAAAGCTACACAGAGAAACCCTGTCTCAAAAAAATAAAAAAGATTTAAGTGTGATTGGTCCCTATGTTTGTTGTCAATGTATAAACAGTCACATGATAATACAACAGTTCATATTGTAATGGATTGTAGTGCTCTGTCTCCAATAGCTCTACTGTCTTCTATTGCTCTCATCTACTTGTTCCAAGATGACAGTGTCAAACTACTGTTACAGTAGTTATACTAACTTCATGTTTTACTCATTAGCATAGCAATTTAATTTTTACATTATTTATTCTTTTTGATATGAGATCTCATTGTTCTAGTTTGCTTTTCTATTGATATTATTAAAAACTATGAATGACAGGTCCAAGAGACACTCCAAAACAATGGTTCTCAACCTGTAGGTCGTGACCCCTTTGGGAATGTAATGACTCTTTCACAAGGGTCACCTAAGACCATTGGAAAACTCAAATATTTACATTATGATTCATAACAGTAGTAAATTACAGTTATGAAGTAGCAACAAAAATAATTTTATGGTTGGGGGTCACTACAACATGAGGAACTGTATTAAAGGATCACACCATTAAGAAGGTTGAGAATCACTGCTCTAAAATGATATAGTCTATTTCTATTTCCCTTTGTTACCTCTCAGAATTTTAAGGTAAGACCCTATTTTTGAAGACACCACATACTTCAGACATAGGACTCATAGAAACCAGACAAGAAGCGAGCTGTAAGCCTCCTCCCTGAAGGTTAGCACTCCTAGTATCAGAAGTTGTGATATAGGCTCCTAAGGAAAAGAGCAATCAATGGTTCTACTCATATGAAATCCTGCAAAACACAACAATGACTGTCCTGGGAAGATATCCATTGTGAGTTAAGGTTAGCTGGTGGCTCTCACTATTTTCCTGATCTCTAAGGCTTTCACCCCTATATTTGGCTCCATTTTTTTTTTTGTTTAATAAGACCACTTAGAAATTTGGCTACATTTGGTGCCCAATGTGGCAAGTCATGAGCTACAGCATGGTGGATTCCTGCTAAGTTACACAGATGTTTCTCCAAGCTGTACAGTGCACTGCATGATGGATTTAGATTTTGCTAGTACAAAAAAAGGGGGATCTGGGTTACACACTGCTTTGTTAGAAGCATAGACCCACTGCCTCCCAGAGTCAGCAGACAGCATGGCTCCCAGAGCTGGTGATGAATTATCTCCACTGTGTTGAAATACTGAGATGGGCAGAGTGAGAAGCCAAGGCTTCTGCTTCAGTACTAACCACTACAGTTTAAAGCAATAGATTCACAATAAGGCAGATTCAGATGGAATAAGAAGACTTTAAATGATTTTACAATGTATGTAAAAATGTACAAATGTATGTAGGCTTGGAAAAGAGAAGAAAATGAATATAGACAGATATAAAGAAATAGTTTTAAAAAATAAAGTCTTTAAAGAGACAGTAAATGTAATACAAAAAAAGTCACGTAAAGATGGATATTACACAGAGAATCTGGATTATGTTGTCTTTGCGATTTTTAACTTCAGAAAGACATTTAATTATAAAGGCTGCTGAGTTAAACCAATATGTATATCTTAAAGGTATCTTGACTTCAAAATTTGGATCTAAGGATATGTTGCTTTGGAAAGGAGGCTCTGTTTTTGTTTCCATAGGAAGCAAGAGGCTATGGATTTGTTCCAGGTTAAGATGGATCAGATTTGATCAAGCCAGACCTGCTGAACCTTAACAGATGGTACCTATCAACAAAGGTCTTCCCAGGACTTGACCATTATTTCGAATTTACTCGAGATCCCCATTAGACTACCAGCACCCACAATCATCAGGAAGTAGCCTAGAAAACTACACCCACATTACCCAAAATGGATTATGGATGTTTGTCTTTGTTTAGGTTGTTGGTTACAAATTTTTATTGGTCATAGTCAATATCTTTCTAAAGAAAAAAGGGGGATAGGATACAGATATGATTGGATGAAAGAGTAGATTATTGAGTCTACTTTTCAAGAGCAACAATGTGTGTAAAATGTTTTAAATTGCTATAGATTTTAGTTTATTGACACAAATTTAAAGTTAATTTGTTATACTGTATGTATATTTCTACTCTTGTTTAAGGTATTATGTTTATGTTACTCATTTAAATTATAATGGATAATTAAGAAATACATATTAACAATTAGTCATCCATGATAATCAAGCTTATAGTCATGTTAGTTAAGTTTTCTAGATATACATAGATAAATTCAATTAGGTAGGTAATCTTCAAACACTTCAAAGACCTACATAATATGGCATTTAAAATGTTTTAAAAGCTTAGACTTTTCTGGACATTGAGATATGTCTGCTCCTGGCAGTACCCATTTACTTCAAAGAGAAAGATGAGTGTGGAAGACACTCCATATGGAGTTTATCTTCTTGGCAAAAATAGCCATTTGGGCAAGAAATTGTTCTTGCCTGGACTGATTGGCAAAATGTTGTATTGACTGGACATGCAGGACCCATAGGAAGGTGACCAATAAACTTTGCAAGGTGAGGTGGTCTTTCAGGTTCATGCTTTGCAGAGAAAACTGCCAGACATTCTACAGGACACAGAGAGAAGTGACTGAGAGACTAAGCCTATGGGCTGAAGATGGATGCACCAACATTGCAGAGGAACTTTGGGCGACTGTCCAGACAGGCAGCTGTCTCTGTCTTTCCAGAATTTTGGAAGTTGCTTACAATGCTCTTCCTGTTTACTTAAGTAATATTATATCCTTCTGGGGTCTTTGATGTAGTTGAAGACTAGGTAGTTATAATTATGATTTTTCCTTGGTTATGATAAGAAATAAGTTAGATATGAAACCTTAGCCTCAAAAATATAGGATAAATCAAATATTTTCTTTGAATTTGCCAAATATAAGTGGACTGGATATTGTAACTGTGATTCTTGCTTGATAACTGTTTTTTGTTACATGTAATTTTACTATGTTAAAATTAAAACCTTCCTTTTTGATTAGACAGAAAAGGGGAAATGCTGTGGGATATTGCTGTTATACACTGGTTTAATAAAACACTGATTGACCAGTAGCCAGGCAGGAAGTATAGGTGGAGCAAGCAGACTAAGGGAATGCTGGGAGGAGGAAGGGCTGAGTCAGGAGTCACCAGCCAGACACAGAGGAAGCAAGATGTGAAGGCAGAACTGAAAAAAGGTACCAAGCCATATGGCTAAACATAGATAAGAATTATGGGTTAATTAAAATGTAAGAGCTAGTCAGTAATAAGCCTGAGCAAATGGCAAAGCAGTAATAATTAATATTAGGCCTCTGTATGATTATTTTATAAAAGGCTGTGTAACTGTGGGTGAGAGATTTGTCCCGACCGCAGGCCAGGCAGTACACAGGAAAACTTCCAGCTATATTTTATGCCCAATAGTGGCACTAATATCTCAGAGATAACAACAGGTTTGTAATTAATTGGATTTGAGGCAAACTCAGTAAGAAGGAACTCATGCCTGTATTACATAAAGCTACTCAATAATCCATGACAAGGGGGGTCATAGATCCAAGAGAACAACTTACTACTTCCATTTCTCTAAACTAATATTATTTTGAACTGCATTCTAAATACTTATCCTTATACCCACAGACAAATTAGCTCTTCCTCCTCATCAAAGAGACTTCTTTACAGTAAACTGGGGCTACTACAGCTATCATAACTAGTCAAAATGCAGAGAATAAGTAAGGTACCGAGTCCCAGTTGGTACATCTACAAAACAATCCCTATACTTAAACATACAGAGTTGGAGAAGAGGCAAAGAAAAGATTACAAAAAGCCAGATCACCAGGACACCTGCTGTGAGACTGTGTCTTCATACATAATAGGGATGCTGCATCTATGAGATCTCGACAACATAGTTGCGTATATAAGACCTCCACAGTAATCACACCAGTCAACATGACAATTAGATTAAAAAGTTATACGTAATCAATGGCTGAGGGAAATAGAATTCATTTTCTCCAGAACAAACCGCTAATATGTTATCCAATCTTTAGTAGTCCACCTTAAATACATGTGTATACAGGCAACACTTATTGGACCCAGTAATGTGTATGGGTGTGGGTGCACACACGTGCGTGTCTGTGTCATATATATATATATATATATATATATATATATATATGTATGTATATATATATATACATATCACATAATTGTGTAACAATAACAGTTACAGAAAAGGACATGGATTTGAGAATATATATATTATATATAATATATATCACATAATTGTGTAACAACAATTACAGAAGAGGACATGAATTTGAGGGGGGTGAGTTTGACATGGAAGGAGTTGGAGCAGAGAAGAAGGGTTCAAAATGGTATAACTCAATGTATTCATGTGTGAAATTCTCAAAATTATTCATGTCCAAAGGCAACTTAGACAGGAAAGAGTTTATTTCAGTTTACATTTCTAGGACATAGTTAAGGGAAGTCTGAGCTGGAACTCAAGCAAGAACTCAAGAAGAAGAAACCATGCTTCCTGACTTGCTCAGTGACTCATGCTCAGATAGCTTTCTTAGACAACCCAGACCCACATGCTTAGGGTTGTTTCAACTAACAGTTTGCTGTGCCCTCCCACATCTATCACTAGTCAAGATAATTTCCCATATGCATGACCACAGACCAATCTGATAAAGGCAATTCTTCAATTGAGATTCCCTCTTCCTGGGTGACTCTAGGTTTTGTAAAGATAAGAATACAAATGAACCAGCAAACTCATGTAGCCAAGTCTGGCCTCAAACTCACTATATAGCCAAAGGTCACCTTAAAATCCCAACTTTCCTGTCTCCAATACATGAATGCTGATATTATAAGTATTTGCTACCCCATCCAGTTTTATGAAGTACTGAGTGGGAATTGAATCCAAGGCTTTGTGCATACTGAACAATCATTTTCTCATTAGCTACATCCCCATATCATTTATTCTTGAAAAACATTACCTTACTTCAAATGCAATCTCATAAAAATTACTCAGGTACTAAACATATCAGATTTGTTTCTGTGAAGATGAGCACTGACAACAAGATCATTGTTGCTAAGACATGTCTGCTATTGCTTGGAAGTTGTAGGTGTCGTATGTAAAGTTTGACTACATTCCAGGGGATGTCCCTGCACCAAGAAGTATATGGACAGCACAAATTGGAGTCAAATGACTATTAAATTTAAAAAAAAAAAACATAGGAAGTCAGCGTATAGGGATGTGGGATGTTAACTCTGTTAGGAGTTAAGGCAAGGAGTTGTGAATGAATATGATCAAAATACATTGTATGATATTCTCACATAATTAATAAAATATTTATTTATAATACAAGGTGGTACCATGAAATCCAATTTCTTTCTTGTATGTTGTGATATGGATGGAACCGGGGGCTTTGTGCATGCCAAGCAAGCACTCTTTTGCTAAGCTACCTCTCTAGTCCCAAGAGAAAAAATTTAGGAGATAATTAAGCAAGATTGAAGAACAAAGTAGTATCATAGCAGATCTTTCATTGGGCTTGTAATTATGAAGTTCACTGGTGACACTAGAAAAAGGCAATGTCTCTGAAAGAAGGGTAAGGAATTGTGAGGTACATGCATCTTTGAACTACTTTTTGGGGGAAATACTGCAGAAGACAATGAATGCCTGGAGGGGATCTCAAATCAAGGAAGTCTTTAGTCAGGATAGGTTAAGATCTGACTGTGTTTTCTTGAACTAATAGAAAAACTTACAAAAGAGAGGGAGATGATACAAGAAAATATTCAGTGAACTACAGGCTACCAGGCCAAGTATACTCTCTATAATCTCTGTTGCTGTCAGTGTCACCAATTCAAAAAATAAGCTGGCGTTTAGACTTGAGAAGATAATCACTTGTCCAAGAACATGATTCATATCTTCATGACATTGGATTTCTCATGGTTCTTTCCTTAGTAGGATCACCTAAGAGAATCATGTTTGAATTTTCTTTTCCCTCAAGGATAAATGATAGAGAGGCCCAGAGGCCCAGAGCAAAACTAGATAGCATATGGGCACATGGAGCAGGGAATTGTCCTTTTGCTGTCTGCTATGGCACTTGAATGCATAAGCAACTCTACATTGATATCATGTTTCTTTTTTTTTTACCCCCCCACCCCCACCCCCTGGAGCTGAGGACAGAACCCAGGGCCTTGTGCTTGCTAGGCAAACACTCTACCACTGAGCTAAATCCCCAACCCCACATTGATATCATGTTTAGAGGAAGGAAGATCCTGGTATTTGAATGTATTTGGGAACAAACTAAGGTTGATAGCTGATGATGTATGATTCTGCGAGACTGAAATACAGTATATTGGTGGGTATGTGTGAGTAAAAGAAACTAATGCAACATACATGAGTACAACTTATTAAAACATTATTGATACTTTTAGACACTAACCAAATTACACATTAGTGCAAAGAAAGCATTAAAAACATGGAAGTAGATGAGGGATCAGTACAACATTACTTAAACTAAGGAATAAAAATGCAAAGCCTTATGTCTGTGAGTAGATCAGCCATATACAGTGTGCCTATCCTTATGCACAGACTACTGTAGTGGGTATTTTGGCAACAATCTCAGAAGGCTTAGCACACTCATGTTCTATGAAGACCTTCTAGCTTGTTAGGGAACTAAAATACAGTTATATGAAAAAGTAGTCATATGCAATAACTACATAATGTTACTACCTGGCCGATGTTAGAATTCATGAGGAAATTCCCTAAACATAGCAGATGGCATAAACATGTTGTAGATAATATTATAAGCCAACTTTACAATACTCCACTATTATCTGTGGTTTAGATTACCTGTGATTTCAGTTATTCATGCTTTCAGTTATATATGGTCATTTGTGATCCAAATACATAACTGGAAAATCACAGAAAAAATAAAACAATTCATAACTTCTCAATAAATTTTCTAACCATATATCATTGCAATCACTATATTTTATTATTGCTACAATTAACCTCTTAGTGTGCCTAATTTATAAATTAAGCCATCATGAGTACATATGTATAAAGTATATATTGGGTTCTATACTTTCCTTGGTTTCAGGCAAATACTGAGGGTTTTGAATATATTTCCTCATGGTAAAGTAGGACTCTTATGTATACTTAAAGCAAAGATTAAGAAATATATTATTTTGTTGTAGTCTCTTTGGATTTTTGAGGTAAGGCATTATGTACCATATGTTGTCCTTTAACTCACTATGTAGAAGCTGGTAACCTTGAACTCTTCCTGATCCTTTTGCCTCTACCACCCAAGTACTGAGATTATAGGTTTGTACCACCATGTCTAGCTTCAAATTCATTAATTTAGAAAATTTTATCAAGTTATTCCTCTGGTCAAAGCATCTTATCCATAATGGAACTAAAATTTGAAATCTCTTTTTATCTCTAGGCATGATGTTGAATGCCATTAAACTCAGGAGGCAAAAACAGGCAGATTTCTATGTGTTCTTGACTGATTAGTGAGACTCTGTGTCAAAAATAAGAAAGGGATGGAGGGAAGGAAGTAGGGAAGGAGGGAGAGAATCGTATGTGATATTATCATAGGAATTACTTATCAAAATAATTATCTAAAGTGATGTCCAAAACCTTAGTGTTCTCATGGGATATTTCTTGATGGAATAATTTGCAAAAATGTTGACTCACAAAAATTATTTCCAAGAACTTTAAAGCCACATTTGCCCTCATATCAAACATGGCTGTACTAGTAAAGCATGCCATGTTATTTATTTAGCATAATTTTCATGACTGTCACCTCAAAAAGGTTGTAGTTGTATAAATGGTAGTCTATCTCTTTGGCATTTTTTATTACACATATAATTGGCACTTCGTGAACAGTACTGTGATAGATTTGATTGAAAAATTTAGCTAGATTTCAATTAATAAGGTATTTTTTGATCAACCAACATTGAGGGTACATTTTCCATACTAAAGTGATCTATTAGATAGCATTTGCCTACCATCCTACTATCCCCACCTATAGATCTCCCTTGAAGAACTTGAAAGCACCAGACATAATATTTTTCCTTGTTATTGTCTACATTCCTCCACTCCCCCACCAAATCCCATTTCATTTTCCATTCTGTGGTAGGATCTAGGACACAGTAAAAATGTGGTTTCTATTGCTATGAAGCTATGTGAGCCTTGAAGAGTTCAAGATGTTCCTGGCTGTAGGATTTTTTTCACTTTCTTTATACACTGAATACTTTAAAATCATTTGTAACATCAGAGAAACTACAAGTCCTTTTGATTTGATCCCATGCAAATAGTTATAAATCAACAAATATATGATTACCTTACATTGGGGATAATTCCAGAAACATAGTATGGTTTTGAGGGAAGGGTCACATACTGTGTTCAAGGCTAAATGATATGTCAACCATAGATGTTGCTAGAGTTTTCCTACCCTGCCCACGGTCAGGATAAATCTCTTTCACCTGCCAGTCCCACAGCCGCTCAGACCCAACCAAGTAAACACAGAGACTTATATTGCTTACAAACTGTATGGCCGTGGCAGGCTTCTTGCTAACTGTCCTTATATCTTAAATTAATCCATTTCTGTAAATCTATACCTCGCCACGTGGCTCGTGGCTTACCAGCATCTTTACATGCTGCTTGTCATGGCGGCAGCTGGCTGTGACTCCCTCCGCCTTCCTGTTCTTTTAATTCTCTCTGTTAGTCCCGCCTATACTTCCTGCCTAGCCACTGGCCAATCAGTGTTTTATTAGCAACACATTTGCCATACAGAACATCCCACAGCACATAGAGGCTATATAAAACAAGTCCATGTTTGATAGGCTTGTATTGATGTTTATACTTGACATTTTTTTCCTTCAAGTGCCTTTAATTATCCTTTGAGGCATTTTAAATCATATTGCCTGATACCTTTTATGAATGATTTCAGTCTTCTTCAGCAGGATTGGAATATTTCCCTTATAATTTTAACTCTTAAAACTCCAGATCCTGCCTGGCGGTGGTGGCACACACCTTTAATCCCAGCACTCGGGAGGTAGAGGCAGGTGGATCTTTTTGAGTTCGTGGCCAGCCTGGTCTACAGAGTGAGATCCAGGAAAGACACAAAGCTACACAGAGAAACCCTGTCTCAAAAAAAAAAAAACCAACCAAACAAACAAACAAAAAAAAAAAACCCTCCAGATCCTAAAAACAAGGAAGAAGGCCCTAAATGTCCTGTGATCTGAATTTTGATGCTCATGAGACATTTTTAAAGTTATTGGCTCCTTGAAAGTGTTTCATTAATAATTGCATATGGATCAGATGCCAAGTTTTAGTATCCATACTTATAAAACAACTCTATATCATTTCTAAAACTGGAGTAAGAAAGAGACACTAAAAATGTATCAAGGTTTTTGCTTCAGGGGTTTTCTGGAGTTTTATTATCAATAAAGAGTTGTTGAAGAAATAAATTAGCACTGAGTGGATGTTGCCCTCCCCTTAATGCTCTAGTATTATCTTTTAATTGAGATCGCTTCTGTATGGAGGGCTTCTTCATTCTTTGGGAATTGAACCCCACTGGCTAAAAATCCCAACTACTCGATTTTTCCACCTTGTCTTGCAGGGAATTATGTTCGCTAGAGGTAAACTACTGGTATGTGCCACATGCCTGATTTGCTTGGCTTGCATGGCTTATGGATGAGATTTCCATTTGGGGAAAGAGTTCTGCTGGCTAGCTCCATTTACTTTTGGCATTTGGGATGATCAGCACTAAAATAGAGGAATTGCTTCCTTCAACTAACTTTTCATGTGGGGCTGTCATGCCAGTAACTTTAGCATCAGTTTCAGGAAAAAATGTAAACCCTCTGGAGATTTTTCAAATCATAAAATAAATATAGATGAGGGAAATAAACATTTAAATTAGAGCTATGATTAGACTTTTAAAAATAACTGAAACTTTACAGTTACAAAAGTAGCCAAACCCATTTACTTTTAAAAAACTGTCCAGGGAAACATTAATAAACAGGCCTCTAGCTCTACTCTGACACCCAATAATCTATATATAGTAATCACTAAAATATTAGCCTGGGAATAAGTAATAATAACAAAACAATAACATCTCTGCTGCTACTACCTTTACTGTTTACACACCTATGAACAGACAGTATTACTTGCAGCATTGAGATTAAAATCAGACATACAGTAAACTAATGGCTTTTTAAATCACACTTTTTCTTTATAAGAATTCTGCACAACACATATTATTACTTGTCTAAATCTTGTTGGTTTCTGGTGCTAGTGACACAATATCACAGACCTAATAATTTATAAAGAAAAGTGTTCACCATTACAGTACAAAGCAGGGGACCAAGTCCGGATGGCGATGGCTTTCTTCCTGGTAGAGTCCCGAGGAAGCACAAGGTTATCACATGTGAGACACAGAAAGCAATAGGGAGACGTAGACAAACTAGTTTTTATAACAGACCCACTCTGGAAATAACCATTAGGACATTAATCCATTGATCATCTACATGGATTAATCCATTCATACTGGCAAAGTTACAATCTCTTTACCCAAGGGTCTTACTTGCTCCCACATTTTATTTTATTTTAAAGTTCAAATGGTCAGAATTAGAACTTTTAAATTGCAAGCTCCAAAATAATAAACACCAACATTATGTGTAATGAGAAAAACAATGACAAACACAGAATTCAGGAAGCTTTTTCCAGCACCGGTTGTGGGTATGTGAGACGTTTACATAGGGTGGAATAATTAGTATTGAACACAAGACCTCAGCAAGATGATATTTTGCTCAAATACACATTATGTCAGAATAAGAAAGGTTAACAGTCCAATTTTCAAGTTACTAAGTTTAATATTACCACTTCCTTCCCAAAGATTTGTGTGTGGGCTTGAATGCAGAAAAATTAACCTTAAACTGTAAATATTCTCTATTTTGACTGATAGTAACAGGAAAGTACAATATAATTTAGAACAAGACAAAATAGAAGAGCATCACATTTCAGACTGAGCCACATAAGGCATGACATTTTCTCCTTTGGCATCTATTTCTCTGCTAAAAGTCTTTTGATTGGTATCAAGTGATTTGAGAGGAAGTCAGCACAGAGCCATTGTATATATAGATACACACGCACCGGTGTATGCGCATATAGCTCCCACATTTTCATATCTTACAATTCGGAATAAATTTCAAATGAGTTTTAGAAGGTAGATAACACATTAAGCTACAGCACTACTCCATGTGAGAGAGTGCTAAGATCAGAAAGAGAGATTAACTTGTTCATGATTGCATGCGTATAGATGTAAAATCAATGTACAGAGTTGTCTCTAAAAGTTTAATACCATTCACTAATCCATGTTGCCTCAGAGCATCCACTAGATGGTAAATATGCTGCAGAACAAAATACTGGGTCCCTATAAGATGGCAAAATAGATGTGATACTCATAGTGTCTGGACAGATCGTTATACTGATAAGTAGCCAAGATAGCCATTGAAGCTCATCTGATTCTTATATCTTTCCATGAACACCACAGTGCTCCCAGTCTTTGAAATATTGTAGCACTGGATGTTTTGAAAACTTATTTTCTGCAATTTAATTGATTGTGTAAAACTATATTTTATTGTGTTGATAAATATATGATCATATTAATGCTATTCAGTACATTGTTGCTATTCAGTACATAGGACATTGCTGAGAAATCAGCCTGTGTGCTTCCCTGCCCCAAATCCTTTTTATCCACTAAATTTGACAACAATTAAGTAGACAAGAGCTAGGAGACTTGGAGACAGATATTCCTAGGCAATCTTTATGCCTTGATGCTGGCAGGAGGAAGAAGTCTAAGAACTGATGTTAAACGAGCTTCATGTATTTTTTGTGGTGTATTCTGGCAGAGGCCACTTCTCCTGTGTCTACTAGCTAAATTACTTCACAGCCGCCAATAGTACGCATCCCCCATTTTCCTGTAACAAGATGCTCAGGGCAATCACCTTGACTTACCCACCCTTGAGACAGCTGGGGATTCTGCTAATGCAGAAACTTTCACAACAGTCGCAGAATGGTACGTATTTGGAGAGAGATGAGCCACAGCAGACAGATTTCACAGCCTAAGTTCCTAATGCTTGCAGGACAGGACAAACAAATCTGTCAAACCTAAAAACTATCAAACCAACCAAGACTTTGAGGCTCAACTAGAAAAAGCTGCCCAGAGACTTAAGCAAAGAAAGGACTGTTAGGATAACTTTAAAAGGAAAAGTTTTGGCTTCTAATTTGACTGTGTTAGAATGAATTATTCTAGGCCTCATTTGGGACAATTTTGTTCAAATAAAGTATATGATAGAAATGATAAAAACAAGGTTAAATATCTTAATTTTCCATGCTGCCAAACAGGAGGGAGGAGAGTGACATAATTTAAAACTGGGTGTGTGTTGCAGGGCTGTTGGAGTTTCTTAAGTGATTTATATGTGGCTTAGAACTGCATTGTGGGATAGTTTTTCATTATATAGACACACCTTATTTTTGGTTCAGACCAACAGCTCAAGAAGTTGAAAGTTCCTGGGTACAAACCAACTGGCATAGAGCAGGGAACCTAGAAGCAAGGCCTAAACCCAGAATTTAGGACGTGACATCTGCTGTAGCTAAACTCTACAGGGGATCAAGTGCACACAGTTATTCTGGGCTTGACTGTATTAATACACTTGTGCAAGCTCCCTTTCCATAGTCAAAATCTAATATTAGAAACTTGATTCCATTGTGAACTGTCAAAAACATTTTGATAATTGTATATTTTCTAATGGTAGAAAGTTGTAAACATTCATTATAGAATATTTGGAAACAGCATAAGTAACAAAGAAACAGCATAAGTAATAAAGAAAATAAAGAAAAGTTCCTGTAATTCCATACTTTAAACAAAATAGCTGTTAAAATCTCTGTATTTCTAATCAATTTTTATTTATAATTATAAATGTACAGAGAGCATGAAGTTTATATCTGTCTATTAAAGCTTTGTCCTAGTTTACTTAATATTTATTGAAAATATTTTCCATGTAGCTGTACATTCCTTAAAAACAAATTTGATCATCTATAATATTTAATCTCTTAAACACATCATGAACAATTTAATCATAGAAAATTTCTTGGTCATTTAGGCTGTATCTCATTTTTTCTAACACAATGAAGTTATTGTGAGTAAAGTGCATCCCTGCCTATTATTTGAAGACAGGTTCTTAAATATTGATATTACAAAAATGAAGGAAATACCTATTTCTGAGTCTCTTATATAACATCATGAAACAGCTTTCTAGAAATTTTTATATATCTATAATCATTCCAGCATTGTCTAAAATTGTCCTTCTCCATGCACAATCCATTGTCTAGCAAACACATATTTAGGTGGGAAAGTGGGATTTCAATTATTCTCATTTTCTTTATTTGATCCAACATACAAATTTATAGGATTTACTTGAATTATATAACTATTTTAAGAAATATTTATTTGGATGTACTTTTTCCATTTATTATTTGTTTATTACTTTATTTGTTTATTTTGGGTTCCAGGAATTAAGCCAAGAGCTACACACATGCTAAGCATGTGCTCTACCATTTATTTACCTGCATTACCACTCTGTCATTTCTGTGTATATCAAGAATGTAAGCCCTTCACCCTGCATATTTTTCAAATATTATCACAGCTTCTTTGAGAGACACTTTATGTATGATAAAATCAATTAATTTTAAGTATGAAATTAGATAAGTTTTGTAAAGGCTACTTGTATAACCATCACAACAAATGATAGCATTCATATGAAAATCACAATCTATAGCATTATAGTATGCCTTAAATTCTAACATTTTAAGTTTTCCAAATTTTCTATGTTCAAAATTATGTTGGCTTTTTAAAATATTTCATAATTTATAGGACTCTGTAATCAGCTTGTCAAATTCTACAATGAAAAAGCATACAATAAATTCCATCAAACCAATTAAAATTTGAAGAAAATATCTGTGTTAATAATATTTTCTCCCACTCCAAAAGCAAGGTATATTCATCTACTTACTTTAGCTGTTTCAAAATTAAACAGTATTTTATAGTTTTTATTATACAAAATAACACATTTTTTAAAATATATTACTAATCATTGTATGCTTTTATGCCACTGAAACTATCATTTATTAGTTATAGTTTGCATTCTGTTGCTGCAATCAACATCATGACTACAAGCAACTTGGGGGAGGAAAGAGTTTCTTTCATCTTGCAGCTTAAAGACTTTCATGAGGGGACGTTAGGGCAAGAATTACAGAATTAAAGGCAGGGACCTGGAGGCAGGAACTGAAGCAGAGACCGCAGAGGAACCCTGCTTATTGGCTTGCTCCTTAGACAAAGAAAGGGTCAGCTACCTGTTTTTATACCCAGGGGTAGCACCACCCACAGTGGCCTGGACACTCTCACATAAAGTATTAATCAAGAAAATACCTGCAGGCCAGTCTGGTGGAGGCATTCACTGAAGTCTCTTCCTTCCAAATGTCAATTTGACTTCAAATTGACAAAAAAAAAACCCTAAACAGCATACTGTCCATCTTTTACAGTCAACTATTATATATTTAATAGTATGTCAGATTATCTGTTATTTTTTCATAATGTTACAATAACATTGCATGGGATTAACACCATTTGTTCATATGAGTAATCATTTAATATATTGTTATTTATTGTTATAAGTCTGTGAGTCTATATATTTATAAGAAATATTTGTATAGTTTTCATTTCTGTTTTAAAACATGTGTGTGGTATATATGTGTGTTCATATGTGTGCACTTGTATATGAGTGTGTGCTTGCCTATGTATGCAGGTATGTGTAGGTCAGAGCTTGATGTTGGGCATCTGCCTCTATTGCTCTCCACCTTATCTTTTGAGACAGGCTCTTTTACTGAACCTTGAGCTCACCTATTTGGCAAGATTAACTGGCCAGGTGAGAGCTTCCCATCTCCACTTCACCAGTGCAAGGATTACAGGTGGCCAACAGATTGTTCAGAAGCAAGTTAAATTTCTAAATATGTTCAGAAGCAAGTTAAATTTCCAAGTATGGATTTCTGGGGACCTCTCTAGCACTCTGCTTCTTCCTATTCCCATGGGGTCTTCATTTATCATGGTCTCTCTTTCCTTGTTCTCCCTCTCTGTTCCTGATCCAGCTGAGACATCCTGCTCCCCTAAGCTCTCTTTCCCCCAACCCTTGCCCTTCATTGCCCTCCCCCATGTCCAGGTTGCTCATGTAGATCTCATCCATTTCTCTGTCATTGGGTGATCCCTGTGTCTTTCTTAGGGTCTTCTTTACTAGATAGCCTCCCTGGAGTTGTGAGTAGCAGTCTAGTCATCTTTGTTTTACATCTAGTATCCACCTATGAGTGGGTACATACCATGTTTGTCTTTCTAAGTCTGGGTTACCTCACTCGGGATGATTTTTTTCTAGTTCCATCCATTTGCCTGCAAACCTCATGCTGTCATTGTTTTTCTCTGCTGAGTAGTATTCCATTGTGTATATGTACCACATTTTATTTATCCATTCTTCAGTTGAAGGGCATCTAGGTTGTTTCCAGGTTCTGGCTATTACAAATAATGCTGCTATGAACATAGTTGAGCAGATACCTCCACAATAGACTACTGGCAATGGTCGAGAGTAAGCCCGAGCTGATCTACTCTGGTGATCTTATGGCCGAACACCCTAACTGTCATGGAAGAACTCTCATCCAGGGACTGATGGAAGCAGATGCAGAGATCCATGGCCAAGCCCCAGGTGGAGCTCCATGAGTCCAACTGACGAGAGAGAGGAGGGATTATATAAGCAAGAGATATTGAGACCATGATAGGAAAAAGCACAGGGACAAATAGCCAAACTAGTGGAAACACATGAACTATGAACCAATAGCTGAGGAGCCCCTGTGGAACTGGATCAGGCCCCTGGATAAGTGAGACAGTTGATTAGCTTGAACTATTTAGGAGGCTCCCCGGCAGTGGGACAGGGACCTGTCCTTAGTGCATGAGCTGGCTTTCTAGAACCTAGGGCCTATGCTGAGACATTTTGCTCAGCCACGGTGTAGGGAGGAGGGGACTAGACCTGCCTCAACTGAATCTACCAGGCCAAGCTGAATCCCCAAGGGAGACCTTGCCTTCGAGGAGGTGGGAAGAGGGGGAGAATTGGGAGGAAAGGCTGGGGGTGGGAGGAGGGAGGACAGGTGAATCCGTGGCTGATATGTAAAATTAAATTAATTATAAAATTTAAAAAAAAATTAAAATTTCCAAGTATGGTCTATTTGGGCATATGTTTCTTGTATATTTCAAGAATTATATGAATGACAACTGGGACAAATTAGTGAATATAATGCTCAGGTCTTCCACAACCTGTACAGTTTTCTTTCTAATTGTTCCATTGTATATAAGCAAAACATGAAGTTCTATCAGTAATAGAAGATTTATCTCTATCAGTTCTGCTAAGATTTGTTTTTGTGTCTTTTAGCTCTATTATTTGATAAGTCCCATTCTACTGATAGTGTGTTATCATCATCAAATGTCCTCCTCTTCCCTAATAATACTTTTTTCTCTAAAATCTTCTTTATAGGATATTACTATAGCAATTCCCATTTACTTTTGATTTGTGTTTGGTGGCTTATTTTCTATCATTTTATCCTTTATTTCTTTGTACTTAAAACTGGTAGCTGGAGAGATGATGGCTCTGTGGTTAAGAGCACTTGCAGAGTTCAGAGGCTCAATTCTCAGCACCTCTACAGCATAGCATAGCCATCTATAGCTCCTGTTCCAGGGGATCTGATGATATGTTCTGGCCTCTGCAGGCTCCTTCATGTACAATGTTCACATAAGCATAGACAAGGGCACATACATGTACACATAAAACATAAATAAATAAACAAACAAACAAACCCAGTACTCTTGGCCAGACTGTGATCTTTCAACCGAAAGAAAACAAAGAAATAAAAATGATATTTCTAGAAGAAAATTCATGCCTATTCCCTATTGTTTTTTATAAACTTATTGTTTATATAATGTATTTTCCTGCTTTGTATAATTCAGAGCATTTAAACAGAAGGAAGGGAAAAAACATTTATTGAATTCTATTGATTTATTCACTGGTCTCACTATTAAATTTCATGTTGGTAGCCTTATCAGTGTCTTATATAATATGCTTTGCTATGTTCTGGCTGGGGAGCATGATTTCTGAAAAACATGTCTTATTCACCTTCCTTTGAGTGTCTTTTGATCAGGGGTATTCAGCAGCATGATTATAATTATATGCTTCATCAATATGGAAAATAGTCTTTTTGTATATGTAATTCTGAATGGTTTTATTAAATAAGAAACACAGAGCCAAATGCAGAGTTAAAAGCCCCAGAGGTCAGACCAGTAGCTAAGAGCTGAGACCAAGACCGCCTTCTTATCACCCGCTGCTGCTGCTGTCCTTCCCCTGAGAAAGAGACCTACTTCCTGTGTGTGTGTCTTTTTATTGACTTTCTGTTCTGCCTTCTCATTGGTTGTAAACCCAACCACATGACCTCCTCATCACTGCCTGTCTATACAGACCTCCAGGTCTCTATGGCTGGTATTGAGATTAAAGGCGTGTGTCTCCATGCTGGTGGTGTCCTTGAACACACAGAGATCTGCCTGTCATGTGATCGGGATTAAGGGCGTGTGCTACCACTGCCAGACTTCTGCTAAATGGCTTGCTATTAGCTCTGACCCCCAGGCACTTTTATTTATTAACATACAAATAAAATCACATTTCAGCACAAATAAAATATCACCATATCTTTTATCCCAAATTATTGGTTTCTTCATTCCTTCTTGTTATGGTTTATTTCAGTTTACTGGTTTTTTTGAATGTTCAATCTGCTATCGATCTTATCCATGAACCACACTATTTCATTGTGGATACTGTATTTTCATTTCTGTAATTCTGTTTGCATCTGTCTGCACATATTTGGTTCCTTCATTGTGTTTGTATTTTACAGTCTTCAACATGTTGAATGTATTTATTAGTGTGTAGAATCTTGCTTAAACTTCTATTTCTACTTGATCATGTAATGGCAGGTTGTGTGTTTCTGCTTCTTCTAGGTTATACATTTTGTTTGTATATAGTTGCTTGTAATAGTATCTAATGACACTTTTAATTTTTGAGGTTTCCATTGGAATATCTACACTTTTTTTCTCTTTTTAATTGAAAATGGATTCTTCTCTCATATAATACATACAGACCACAATTTCCCCTCTCTCCATTCCTCCCAGTCCCCACACCTTCCCTCTCCCACAGATCCACTCCCTTTCCATTTCCTTTCAGAAATGATCAGGCATCCAAGAGACAACAACTACACATGAGAAAACAAGATTCAATAAGACAAAGCAAACGCCCTCATATTGAGGCTGGACAAGGCAACCCAGTAGGAGGAAAAGAGTTCCAAGAGCACCGAACAGACTCAGAGACACACCACTCCCACAGTTTGGAGTCACACAAAAACACCAATAGCCATAATATACGCACAGAGAACCTGATACAGACCCAACCCATGAAGGCCCCTTGCTTTCTGCTTCAGTCTCTGTGAGCCCATATGAGCCCTTCTCAGTTGATTCAGTGGGCTATGTCCTCCTGTTGTCCTACATCCCCTCTAACTCCTACAGTCTTTCCTTCTACTCTTCCATGGGGTTCCCCAAGGCGGGGGGGGGGGGGGGGGGGGGGGGGGGGGGGGGGGGGGCAGCACCAGATGGAGACCTCCAATTTAGACTCTTTCTCTGCATAATGTCTAACTGTGGGTCTGTACACCTGCTCCTACCTGCTGCTTGAGGAAGCCTCTCTGATGACAACTAGGCAAGGCAGCAATCTATGAGTATAGCAGAATATCAATAGGAATCACTTCATTGAATTCCAGTAGTGTTTGGTTCCACAATAGGTCTCTGAGATATCCAGTCTGGGGTTCCTGGGCATCCAGTCTGTGTCAGGCATGGGCTCACTGTGGCATGAGGCTCAAGTTAAACCAGACATTGGTTGGCCACTCCCACAAGTTCTGAGTTACCATTGCCAGAGCACATCTTACAGGCAAGACACATTGTAGGTCAAAGGTTTTGTGGCTGGGTTGATTTCCAGGTTTTGTTTACAGTAGCCTGCAAGTTCTCGTTTCTGATTTGCTTTGATTTCTTTTCTTTCTCTCCATGTAGATAAAGATTTGTTGATTCTGCTCAAATTTTAAAATTTTAAAATGACACAATTATTAACAGATTTCCCCATTTTTCAAAGCCTCTGGTTGTTTGTGTAGGTTCTGCTCTTGGTTATTGCTCTCAGCTAGATCTGAGTTGTTGTTATTGATGTTGTTCTTTTAGCGGCTCCTTGAGTTGAAACACTAGAATATTATTAAAATCTTTCCTTTTCATTTTGAACACTTTTATTACTGCATACTTCTCTTAAAACTAAGTTGTATCCTAGAGGTTTTTGAATGATTTGCTTCTAGTTTAAATTTTCTCAATGAATTTTTAATTTTTGTTTTGACTTCTGTGACCATTACTTACTTGTGAGTACTTATTATATTTACATATTTAAATAAATATCCATTTTTCCTATTCTTGATGTATAGCTTCATAATACCATGGCCTGAAAAAGTGCTTGATATGATTTGAATCTTCCTAAATTTGTTAAACCTCATATTGGTTGTTGATTTAACATATGATCTATCTTAGAAAATGTTCCTTACACACTTGAGAAGAACATATATTCTGTTGCTGTTGGAAAGATTGTTCTGTATATATCTGTTAGTTGTATTTGGCCTAAAGTGTGTAGCTCAAATTCAGTGTTCAAGTCCAGATAATTGATTTTCTGTCTGGATGATTTATCCATTGTTGAAAGTGTGGTGTTAATGAAACTGGACCCTTGTCTTACAGCTTCAAGAAAAATCAACCCAAAATGGATTAAGTACCTAAATGTGAAAACTGGAACTGTACATCTCCTAGAAAAAAAAATATATATTAAAAAATCTTTTTGACATTGATCTTGTCCATAATGTTTTCATATAAGACACCCACATCACAGACAAAATAAGTGAAAAGAAATGAGACTATATCAAAGTATGAAAAATAATAGTCAACAAAATTAAAAGGCTGACTATAATTTTGGAGAAAATATTTATGAACCATATAGCAGATAAAAAATTCATATTCAAAACATGTTACACAATACACAAATCAATAGTAGAAGCAAGTAAGTAAATGAATTGATATAAAAATGATCAAAAGACCAAAATAGACAGTTCTCCAAAGAATAAATAGCCAGAATCATTAATCATCAAGGAAATGATTATCAGCACTGCAATGCTATATCACTCTAGTAAGGATTAATCAACCAAAAATTAAGAGCTACATTTTGATAAGAATGTGAAGAAAATTTAACTTCATATATTGTGGGTGGGACTGTAAGTTGATATAGCTATTGTTGGAAAATTCTGAGGAATATAGATAGAGGATAGAAAGAAAGAAAGAAAGAAAGAAAGAAAGAAAG